>JAVXUO010002304.1:0-112021 GCA_033065855.1 Escallonia rubra | reverse complement strand
GTAGATAAAGAAAGAAACCTGCTAGACGAGGTTTGTTAGCATCCACACTAATCTGTATCTTAAAATAGTCATTGTTCTTCAATCTAATGGGGACCAGTCTATGCGTAGGACTACACCAAAGACCTCCAATGGTTTTTGCTAGGGGGAGACTATGACAGTCACTTGGTATGTTTGAGACACGTAGCCAAAGGTCAGTTGTAGGAAAGGTTATTGACCCGTAGACAAGGTGAGGTGTCCAAGGACGGAGCAAGAGAAGTGCTCCTTGTATGCTTCATAAACCATAAAAAAAAACCAAGTGTGCCTCATACTCAAAGTCAAAATAGAAGAGGAAGATTTTACGTAACTTTTCAACTCTTACCCTTCCAAAGAGGTGCCGGTTGGTGTTGATAATTTGTTGCATTTGTCACTCACTGAAGGTCTTGGTGTCGCAAATGCAAGCCTATAAGAATACGCGGGTGCCACGTCGTTCGTGTATGACTAGAGCTTCGTCCAGGTGTATTAAAGGGCCATGACGAGTAAGAATACCATTTAACAAGGTTGGAGGTTGAGGGGGATCAGGGTTGTGGTTGGGTACATGTGAAGAAGGGGAGTTAGAAGGTGGATGTATGGCTTCAGGAGAGTCAATCGGTGGAGAAGGACACATCTTGGGAGAGGTTGGAGTTGTGTGATGTTGGGGAGGCAGGAGTTAATCCTTATGACCAACTCCTTTCATCCGTGTGAAGCCCATTAAATGCCGCCGGAAGTTTCAGGTTGATGGAGATGTGTAGTAATGAGCAATGGTGTAAAGAAGGAGTTCATCTGAAGTAGGGATGACAATGGGGCGGGTCGGATGCGGGTTTCTTAAGATCCGCACCCTCCCCGCCACGCCAAACATGTGACTCCGCCCCGCCCCGCCATCAGGTTTGGAGATGATAATATCATCCCCGCCCTGACAGGCTTTTAGGTAACCCGACCCCGAACCGTTCCAATTTGCACTGCCATTATAGAATTGCAATATCGCCGTCATCACTTTTGCTCTTCGTCTCCTCCGGCTCCGCTACTGTCGCCATCGTCGTACTCCAAAATCATTGACTACCCTAATCTACATAATCATAACTTCGACCAATTTCTAATATTTTGAAACTATTTTTGATGGAAGAAATGGAATTTGACGCCTGCGTATGAAGGAGCTGTGTTCGCAAGATCTTTGGTGGACACAAGATAGATGGATGTAAGATTAGCTGCGGTTTGTCCACTCGTACTGGAGTGCGGCAACGAATCCTTGAGTAAAGGCAATGAATCCTTGAGTAAATTGAACATAGTATTGGGGAAAAGAGAAGAGATCAGGGTAGCCAAGGACAATAATGTGGTGCTGCGGCTTATGGAGAAGAAGGGAAAATGGGCAGAATGATGAAAGGTTAGGGTTTGAGTTAATATATATAAGAAGAGATGAATGGTGGAGATTAAATCTTGACTAGAATTTCAAGTGAACGGGTTGGGTCGGGTCACGGGGCATACGTACTTAAAACCACACCCACCCCATATCCGCAGCGGGTTATGAAAACAAAAACCAAACCCGCCCCATGACCCTGTTATATGTAAAAATATCCGCTCCTATAGGACCGGGGCGGGGTGGATATCCGCCGGGTACGGGTCCAATTGCCATCCCTAATCTGAAGGGAGTATGAACATGTCAGCCCGAGCAATAAATGAGAGAGAAAAGAGGGACTTATGGGTAAAAAAACAAACACTTTTTTCGTCTTGAATAGTTTGAGGGAATAAACGCTAGTTTGAGGGAATAAACGCTAAGCTGGCAAAAAGGGAAATACTAAAGAGTATTAAACGAAAAAGATGACGAAAAATAAAGACAGAAAAATGCGTCAGGAGACCAAAATAAAACCCAGCAGCAGCAGTACTAGCCGTCTCCAACTACTGACGTCTCACTTGCTTCCTCCCATGGCTTCCGAGAAAGACGCCGCTCTTGCTGCCGTCCCTACTGATTCTCCAACCATGTAAATCTCTGTCTGTCTCCCTCTCTCTAAGTATGTGCATATATGTATATATACATGTATTTACTTAATACAATTTCCAAAAGCAGATTTCGTGTAAAACCCTAAAATAGATGGAATTTACTTCCTAGCTATCGGTTACTTCTGTAAATTGACCAGCTTCAGTGGTTGTAGAGTTACCAGTTATGCTAATTGTATGGTTGTCTCTTGGTTTTACATGTATGCATTAATCACGGTCTGCTTTGATAGAGACAGGGAAAACATGAAATGTACAAACTAAAGAGGAATACTCTGATATTTGTGCAATTTCAGGATATAAAGTCATCAATTTCGATTTTTTGTAACGTAAGAATGATGCCAAATTATCAGTATCTTACCATTGGATTTTTCCCCTCTGACTTTTTTCCGATTCCCTGGGATAAACTTAGTACACGTGAGCATGTACTTTAAGTTTTTCCCCCTAGCATGACTTGCCAAAACGACTCTTGTTTAATTTAAATTTGGTGCTTGAGTTCAATTTAGTGTCTACGTGCGTATTAAGGTCTACCATAGGGTTTTGGCAAAGTCAAAGGGAGCCCTACGGCCCCAAAAAATGAGAACTCCTTTGATCACATTTGTTAAAAACAGAGCTTGTGACAAAAAAGAAAAAAAAGTCAATTGATTGAATGATTTGAATCCTGGAAACCATATTGGCAGTTCAGTATCAATGTTCTTACTAGTTTTCTGGTAGGAACTTTTGGCTATAATCTGATTTTCTAAAAAGCTATGTTGTATGCGTGTCTGTTTGGGGGTAGGAGATGCATGTTTGGTGATGCAAACTCAAAATTTTAAACCATAAGTCTGTTCAGTTGCAGTAGTTGTGTTGTTTGCTCAAGAATAGTCTGCTAATGTCGTTGAAAAACCAATACGAAAGTGCATAATTTTTTATTATGCTCTGCTATAACTGGTATGTGTTATCGTACTATGAAAAAATGTTATCATCGTACTATGAAAAATTGTGCTATTATTCATATGGTTAAACTGAGCACATATATAACGCATATATTAGAATACTTGCCATATTCTCGCCACACCCATATTTTGTAATTTTCAAAAAAGACGTATCCACGTTTCTGCACCCGTGTCATGTATACACAAGGTCACCTCAAAAATGGCCTCTATCAGCTTTTGCCATCTGCTGCATCTTCTCTGTCCTTGGTGTTCGTGCCCCTTTATGTCTCTGGCATCAACGCCTCGGCCATCCATCGTCTCATGTTGTCTTTCAAGTAGTTCATGAGTATTCACTTCCTACTGCATCAAATAAATGTGATGCTATGACTTGTGAGGCATGTTGGCTTGGTAAAAGTCATAAGCTTCCTTTTGAATTTTCTCATGTAATCTCTTCATCACATTTGGGATTAATTTACAGTGACCTTTGGGGTCCATCCCCTGTTGTGTCTGATCGAGCCTATCGCTACTATGTTCCTTTCATTTATGTTTGTAGTCGTTACACATGGATTTTTCCTCTCATATTAAAGTTGGATATTATGAACGTTTTCATTCAATTTAAGAAGCTAGTGGAGAACTTAACCAGCAATTCTATCAAAACCCTTCAATCTGATTGGGGTGGCAAATACCGCCCGCTCCTAACTTTTTATTGTAAAAACGTTATCTTCCACCGGTTTCGAGCCTCCATACACATGAACAAAATTGTGACGCAGAACACAATCACCGTCATATTGTGGAAAAAGGCCTTTCCATGCTTGCTCATGCTCACCTACCTCCCAAATACTGGGATGAAGCCTTCACCATTGTCGTGTTTCTCATTAATCGTCTTCCATCCCCCGTTATCCGGAATTTATGTCCCCTTGAAAACCTATTTCACGCTAAGCCAGACTTTACATGTCTCAAAGTTTTTGATTGTCTATGTTGCGCACACTTGTGACCTTATGTCAAGCACAAACTTGATTTTCGTTCCAAACTGGGTATATTTTTGGGCTACAATACCCTTCACAAGGGATATCGGTGCCTTGACCCCCTCAATGGCAGAACCTACATTACCCTCCATGTCATTTTCGACGAAAAATATTCTTCCTTAAAAAACCACTCTTCCCTTACCCACATTACATGCCTTGCTAACCACACCGTCAAATATTCCTCACCCTAATACCCACCTACAAAATTCTTTATCTTACCAACCGGCCCCACCACTCACTTCATCCCTCTCCTCATTTCCATCTAACTCCCATGTATCCTGCCATCTATCCCCTCATACACGGCCCACTCCCTCTTTTCACTCTAACTCCTCATCACCTTTGTCCCCTTATCCAAGACCCGCATACCCTTTTCCTTCAAATTCAAACTTTCCTATCTTATCTCCACCACTCAATCTTCTGCCACCTTTTAAATTTCTCTCACCCTTTATCTCCTCCACTACACAAAGGCCCACCTCCCCAAAACTCTCTCTCAAAAACTCTACCGTCACCTTATTCTTCACTTCCCACCAAATCTTCTAACTTCCAAACAGAACAAATTTCCTTCACATCACCTCCCATTAACCCCTCCATCACCTCTTCTGACTCCCACCACTCCACGCCATCCCCTTCATCCACCTCACCCCACATCTATGAAGCACGGATTCCAGTGCGAGTGCGGATGCAATACGGGTGCGGATACGCCGATACGTCATTTTCTCAAAAAATAGGATACGAGTGCGGCAGGGATATGGCAAAAATTTATTACGTATAGTATTTGTATATAACAAAAATAATGTTATTTTAGACAAACAATAAGGTGTTTTGTTAATTTGGTGGGCTGCTTTAGAAACATTGAAAGTGCAGAGCCAGGTATGACAAAGTTAGTAGAAGTTGTATTTTTTTTTATAAGTAGTGGGGCTATTTTGCAAGATTGTCAATAGACCTGGGAGTTAAACATAATAAAGATGAAGTTTCATAGAAACCCTATCCCTATCTTATAACACAGCCGTCAGCAGTTAGAGACATAGAAAACATCACAGTAAGGAGTGGTCGTCGCCTCTACTGCCGGAAGTCCCTCGCCGGTTGCCTCTCCTGCCGGAAGACCCTCAACGCTCCGACAGAGTTATTTCTTCTCTTCTCCTTCTTCCCTTTATTTCTCTCCTTCTTCTCTTCTCCTTCTCTTTCTTCTTCTTCTTCTACTCTCTGCCAAAAAACCTTGGGTGCGTGTCGGAGCCGCACCCAGATCCAAAAAATTAATTGGAAAAAAAAAAGTTTCGGACACGCACCAGTGTGCACCCGACGCACACCTGGTGCCGGTGCTTCTTCCTGACTGCCGCACCGGTGCTTCATAGCCCCACATTAACCCCTCCCCCGTGCAAAACATATCCTCTGAATCCCCCCACTCGCAAGTTCCCTCACCTCGTACTAATTCTCCACATCCCTCATCTCTTCTGCCACACGTCAACACAACATATCCTGTCAATAACCCACCTCCATCACAACCACCCAAGCCCCTAATTTCTTCTACATATTCTATGGTCACCGCTCCCGCGACGGCATGCCAAAACCCAAAACATTTCTCACTTCCAAATATCCTCTAACGGCTTTTGTCACTGAACTTGAACCAACTTGTTACTCCCAAACTGCTTCACATTCCCATTGGCACCATGCCATGCAGGACGAATACAACGTTCTACTACCTAATCACACGTGGGACTTGACACCTCCACCACATAATGCCAACCTTATTGGCGGTTGTTCCGTGTTAAAAGCCATGCTGATGGCTCGGTTGACCGCCACAAAGCCCGACTTGTTGCCTAGGGCTATCGTCAACAAGGAGGAGTTGACTATGGTGAGACATTCATTCCTGTTGTCAAACCCACTACAGTTCGCCTGATTCTCTCATAGCTGTGTATTTTGGCTGGAGTCTTCGTCAAATTGATGTGAACAATGCGTTCCGAAACGGTTTTCTCGATGAAGATGTACATATGGCACATCCCCCTGGTTTTCAACATCCGCAGTTCCCTAACCATGTGTGCAAATTACTCAGGGCTCTCTACGATCTCAAGCAAGCCCTACGTGCCTAGAACGTACGTTTTTC
This sequence comes from Escallonia rubra, assembly GCA_033065855.1. Taxonomy (NCBI): domain Eukaryota; kingdom Viridiplantae; phylum Streptophyta; class Magnoliopsida; order Escalloniales; family Escalloniaceae; genus Escallonia; species Escallonia rubra. Next base: position 105,977 of record JAVXUO010002304.1, on the reverse strand, counting down.
CTAACGGCTGCTCCACCTTGGATTTAGTTCGGATACATCTCTGTTCATATTTCGCACCGAGAAAATTTTTATGTGTCTTATCATATATGTTGATGACATCATCCTCACTAGAAATTCATTACCGGCTATTAATCGTATTGTGTGTGCACTTAATGCCAAATTCTCGGTAAAAGATCTTGGTCCCTTCACTACTTCCTCGCCATTGAAGTTATTCTCACGAATCGTGGTCTCTTACTTCTTCAAAGAAAATATATCACTGATCTCCTTAAACGCACCCATCTGGATGCGGCAAAGCCGGTCCACACTCCCATGGCCACCTCAACTCAACTCTCTCGACATCGTGGTGATCCCTATCCCTCCCCCACTGCATATCGCAGCATCGTTGGCGCACTTCAGTACCTTTCATTTATCAGACCTGACATTTCATTCTCGGTCAACATGGTGGCTCAATTTATGCAGTCACCCACATCCGAGCACTGGTCGGCAGTCAAGTGTATCTTACGCTACCTTAAAGACACTCTCCATTTTCGCTTATGCATCTCCAAATCTTCAAATCTTTCTTTATCGGCGTACTCCGATGCTGGGCTGGATGTCCGGATGATTGTCGGTCCGCCAGTGATTTTTGTGTTTACCTTGGCTGCAATCTCATCTCTTGGAGTTCACGCAAGCAACCTCTGGTAGCTCGCTCGAGTACGGAAGCCGAACACAAAGCCATCGCAACTGTTGCCTCTGAACTTGAATGGTTCAAATCGCTTTTGGCTAAACTTCATCTTGCACCGTCCCTTCCCCCCAAACTTTGGTGTGACAACATTGGCTTGGTTTTATCTCTCTGCCTTAACCTGGTTTTTCCATGCGCACACTAAGCATGTTGAAATTGACTACCACTTTGTTCGCAAAGCTCTCGATTTCGATATATTTTCACCGTCGGCCAGCCCACCGACATCATCACAAAGCCCTTGTCCTTGCCTCGGTTTCGATTACTTCGGTCCAAGCTTGCGCGGCGGGGTGGGGGGGGGGGGGTGGGTGGGTATTGGAGCATGTCATATGGCCAACACCCACTCAAACACGTTCACCAAATCAAATTCAAATTCATCACAAGATAGACTAGTTTAAATATTGTAATCATTTACTTATCTCCACTTTCTTATCTAGTTAGTTACATGCATAGGTAATCATCTTATATATACACGAAGCCACAATATGAGAAAAGTGAAATGAACAGTCTCCAGTGTTCTTTTAAGCAGTAATCGTAGTTTTTGGTAATGTTATCTTCATGCCTAAGCCTTTTGGGTAGGACATCAGTTGCTTAGAGAGGTTTAAGTAGTTGGAAAAAAATTTGTGGATGCTTTGTAATTCAACGTTTATTCTAGTTTACCAGTTTTCAACTTTAACTCAGACATAAGTTCATCTGTTTTTACGTAGTCTTTCGTTCTGTTATTTATCAATTCTTTGGCAGACAATTCCTTAAATTTGACTTGATATTTGGGGTTTTTGTTTTGTCCCGCTAAATTTATGCACAAAATATTTTCATTAAGCTCTTTGATACTTTTTCCTTATTGGGATGAATCTTAACACGCCCCTTATTTACTCCTGTTCTGATATGCAGATTTGATAAAATTATTAACAAGGAAATACCTGCAAAAGTGGTTTACGAGGATGAAAAGGTAGCAATATACTTTTTACATTCTCCTTCAGAGATATATTTTGCGATGTGTATTCTGCAAAGCTTAGCTCCATTGCTGGAGCAGCCTTGAGTTGCTCAGATCTATAAGCCTGCTATGAAGGCCATTATTTTACCAAAGCCTTATAAGAGGCAAAAAAACTGTTAAGGCATGGTGCTTTAAGTTTTAAGGTTTGGTACTCATTTAATTGCTTCAATTTAGGACTCTGCTATATCCTTTGGATCATGGCCTAAATAGAAATAGCTCATGATCAAGTTCATATGCAGTCAGTTTGTTTCTTTCTCTTTTGATTAGCCTTCTGCAGTCTCAGCTTAACCATCTGAACCCCTTTCTTGGTATGTGACATGCTGTCAATTTATTTTTGTCTACCTGTTTTTATTTTTCTTCTAAGCTTCTTGATAATCGCCTATGTTATCATCCTTTCTATGGTTTTATCATAGATGAGCTTTATAAGTTTTTTGGGCTGTTTTTTGAGTAATTTATCTGTATTAGCCTGTGTATTGATCTTGCTTTAGTTTTTATTACTGTTGATGTGGGCAGGTTCTTGCCTTTAGAGATATAGCTCCCCAAGCTCCTACACACATTGTGATTATCCCCAAAGTCAAGGATGGCTTGACTGGACTCTCTAAGGTACTTCTCATTTGGTTCTAGTTCTTGAACGGAGCGGATGAATTCTTGACTTGCCTTTGGTAAAAGACACTCTTATTCTTCCATTATACATATATTATGAGAGGCCTTTGGTCGAATTTAGATACATATTGAATAATGTTGTGGCGAATTATGGGCTTTATGACTTGTGTCGTTCGTTGGAAACTAGATTAAACAGCCAGGCTTTGAGCTCAACTAAGTTTTGGGGTTACTTAATAGGTTGCATGCATCTTCTAATGAAGTTATATCTGAGTCTTCAGTTCATAGTAGAGACCGAACATATTAGTCAGTACTCTCTGAATGTTTCTTTTTTGTATGTGCCATATTTACTTGGACCATAAGGGCATGCACAATTTTTAGTTTCAGGCTTTCAGCAATGGACTCCATTTTTCTTTACTAGTACCCACAACATTTTCATGTAAGAAGTGAGGTATAGAAGACTTCGTTTTAACATATCTGGTCTCAAGTGTTTGTTAGTTTTGAATTTCGACATAAACCATAGAAACTGCATTAATTCCTTCAATTGTACTATCTAATCTATAGTAAAAAAAACCATAAGGTGAATTCCATTCACCTTACCTTAGATTTGGGCTTGGTTTTGGATGATATCCTCCACCATGACATTCGCTTGTCATTGCAATTCTCAACCTCAGATGATTTCACCCCCAAGCCTCGATTGATTTCCCTTAACAAAACTTGTAATGACTAGGTCTAGGTTTTTCATATTCAATTTGAAAGAGAGATTTGTCTTGTCTAACTGGTAAGAAGCTTCACAATTCACGATGCACCAAGCTATAAAGTGGGGGAGTAGGATATTGAGGATCTCTAATTCATCTTTTCAAATAGCTTTTTCATCATCCGCAAAATTAACACAAAAATGGACTAAAGTACTCTGATATCAGAACATTCTGAAATCTTCAAATCAAATCCGCTGGATTTTGTGTAGCTACGAGAAGGGCTGGATCTTTAGCTCACATCTTTGCCGTCGCATAATGACCGGTGGATGAGATGCAAGGGATGAGAAGTGTAAGGAAAGTTAGGCAACATGACGTGGTGTGTTAATTTGTGGTGTTTTTGTCCATAAATGTAAATCAAGCTAAGTACGGCACATAAACAAAATGTTGATTAAAAATTTTCCAAGTCAAAGGATGGTTAATTCCACCCTAGAAGTCGAGCTTAGCCAGCCCTGAAACTCAGCATCAGATTCGGAGTGTCCATTCTGCATCTATACACACCTATCCTGCTGGATCACCAAGTTCACTAGGTAGGAGCTGGAGGAGTCGTAGTCATAGCTAGCAAAACCGAATGGTGTAATATTAGCCCTAGCCGCTGGCTATGTTACATGGACTCGGTACGGGTGTCCAAGTCGGAGATGTGTCCAAGTGTCGGATTTGTCTAATTTTCAAACTTAAGACACAGGGTCACTGTAAAATATTCCTATTCATTGTTATTTTTCTCAGTTTTCCTTAGTTAACGTGGTGTTTTATTTGACGCAAAATATTTTACTTTAAATTTGTATCATCTCAAAGCAATAAAGAACTAAGAAAAATTCTATAAGATAGTAGTGACATATACTATGACGTGTCAAACACAACCCTTACCCATATCCAAGTGCCGTGTCGGACACGGGTACTTCACACATTTTGAATAGTCCATGTAACATAGGCCACCGGACCATGAGCAGGAGGAGGAGAAGGACTCGCCGGGGCAGGGGGGGGGGGTGGAGCGGGGAGGACCTAGATGGCTGGTGGATCAACGGCCGTGGTCAATTGGTATGGGGTAGAGCCTGCCCGGGACGGATCATATATGTATATGGCAGTGGAAATTGGAAAAAAATAGAATATCGCGTCGTACATGTGTATATGATATGCCTGCACCTGTACACGTGTATCGCTATTTTTATAATGTTACGTGGTTTATTTTCCAGGCCGAGGAGAGGCACTGTGAAATTCTTGGCCACCTTCTTTACTCTGCAAAGCGCATTGCTGAACAGGAAGGCCTCGAAGATGGCTTCAGAATTGTGATCAATGACGGGCCAAAAGGATGTTAGTCCTCTATCTTGATTTTCTCTGACATTTGAACTGCAAAGTTTAATTTCTTTTTCTTTTTTGTTAAACTCATTTGTTTGAGGCGAGGATATTTTTGGCAGGCCAATCTGTCTATCACATTCACATTCACCTCCTTGGGGGAAGACACATGAACTGGCCCCCTTGCTAAAATGGAGTTACCGTGCAGGCAGCCAGATTTGCTTGTATTCTGCTATCTTTTTTCACAAAACAATAAAAGATAAGCCGAGATAAACGACGTCTTCTGTTGGCACAGAACTTGAATTTGGTTACTGGGTCACATGGATGTGTTTGGATTGCTGTTGTATTTTCAATTGTCTGTTAATTTAACGTCTCTAGAATAGCGATTAACATTGGATTTGCCAGTATATATGACACCCCAAAACCTCATTTAACCAAGGGTTAGGAGTGGGAAATTAGGTGGGCGGGCTAGGTTTGGGTGAGGGTTAAACGGGATGGATATAACTGGGTGACTTGCCCATTTTGACCGATTTGGTTGTGGATCATCTAGCTCATTCCCCCTTTTTTTTTTTTGAAAATAATAAAAATATATACCGCTCAAAAGTAGGTGATTTGCACCAGTTATAGATAACCCAGTATTCACATATCAGTCAAGATCAATGCATAACGCAGTAGATCATGCCAAAAATCAGTTAGGTAAGCAGATACAGGTGGTTGAACAAGGTCTTAGCCGATCCGGCCAAAAATATGGATAATATTCTGATCCGTTAAGTAAGCAGATATCTCACACCGCGTGGTTGAACAAGGTCTCAACAGACCACCATTAAAACACCATCCAGTAGCTCAACGAGAGCATGTTGCCTGTTCTGTGCCAATGTACAATCAAAAAGCAAAACTAGCTCACGGGCTCATCAAAATAGTGAGGTACCATGCATACTTAACTCACTCTGCACTGTGATCTGCACAAATACATGTCAAGAGCTATAAATTTAACTAATTAACAGTAGCAAAGTCAAACAGCAAGGACGCTCGCCCTATGGAGTAGGGGACATCAAATTTGACAGTGTTTCACTGAATCGTCGTCGAAACCGAGTTGTATTAGCAATCAATCTGACCAGCTCATGCAAGTGATATACTAAGCGCTGCGAATGAAAAACATCCTCACCGAAAATAGCATGATTACGATCATACCAGATAACCCTCAATGCAATCGCTATCCAGAGGCAGTTTACTAAGAGTTTCGGTTGCTGCAAAATTGGCCGCCCCAGCCACCCAGGATCTCACCGAGGCTATAGAAGTCACATGCCCTGGATGTGTAACTTTAATACTTGCCTAAATGGGTTGCACACAATAACATTGAAAGAATAAGTGCTCAGTTGTTTGAGAAACTGTCCGAAGCACCACAACCACGTTTAATTAACTCCGTGCGAAGTGGAAGTCTCTGCCTGATAAATTGCCATAGGAAAGTTAGATTTTTGGTGATTTTACGTCACAAAGCTGGCCTCAGACAGGTATCAATGTGAGTAGTGCCGCAATTAAGCGACTGAACCATCCGATAGGCTGTCGTGACCGAGAATTTTCCATCAGTCCTGTGAGGCCAGTTAGGAATGTCTTGTCGTCCATCACAGGCATGAAGTAACCCAAAGATTTGATGAGCAACAGATGATGGGAACTTTTGGAAGACTCGACCCCGATCCCACGTAAAGGTGTCTGGCTTAATCAAGTCAGAATCTCTCATATGGCCATTAGCAAGTGTTCGATAAGAACTAGGCAATGGAGGCGGCAATTGGGGAAGCCAGCAATCGTTCCAAAGTGAGATTGATTCACCATTGCCAATTCACCATTGAATCCCTTGTTTAAACATCCGCCGACCAGCTAAAATACTTTACCAGACCCAAGACGCATGTCTGACACATTTAACCTCAATAACGACCACATAATACTTTAGCAAGTAAAGTATCCAGATGTTGCCAGATCCGCCAAGCTTATTTAGCTAATAGCGCCTCATTAAAAGACCTGGTATCCCTAAATCTAAGTCCACCCAGGTGTTTAGGTAGACAAACAATAGGCCAAGCCACCCAATGAATTGAGCAATGAGATATATCTCCAGCCCACCATAATCAAGCTAGAATCTCATCTATCTTCTTGCAAAGGTACCGTGGAAATTTAAAGACCATCATATAATGAATGAACAAAAAAGATAACACTGACTGAATTAACGTTGCTCTACCCGCCTTGTTAAGCAACAGTCACATCCACGATCTACATCTATCTTGAACCTTTTGTACCAAGCTATGACAAATGTCCCTTTTGTTAATGGAAATATCCAACTGATTTCCCAAATATTTACCTAAGGAATCCTGAGACGTAAAGCGAAAGGCAGCATCCACGTGAGATAGAACTTCAGGGTTCACATTTGGACTTAGAGTAAGAGCCGACTTATCCCAATTAATTTTTTATCCAGACGACTTGTTATATATCATAAGAATTTCCTTGATTGTCGCAATATGTGCTTTATACTCCTTATTTAAACAGAAAATAGATAAATATCTTCGGCACACATCAGATGTGATACCGGTGGAGAGTGTCGCCCAACTCTGATGCCTTCTAACTCAGCTTTTAGCTCACCCTGTGCCAGAGCAGTGGTTAATATTTTTGGGCACAAAATAAACAAATACGGAGATTATGGGTCACCTTGTCTTATTACATAAGAAGGCTGGAAATGCTCCATCATGGGTCCCATTGACCAAGATGGAATAAGACACCATTGTTACACACTGCATAATTAAATGCACCCGTCGCTTAGGAAACCCTAGTCTATCCAAAACCGCCTGAATGAAATCCCATCGAAGTTGATCATATGCTTTGCTTATATTTAATTTGAGAGCAACACAAACAGTTTTCCCCTTTTCTACCTTCGAATATAGTCAGTCAGTTCCTGGTCCAGAACAACATTATCTGATAATTTCTGCCCAGGCACAAACGCATTTTGGCAGGGAGAGATGAGCTACGACATCAATGGCTGCATATGATTCATCATCACCTTGGATATTATTTTGTATATCACATTACATAAACTAATTGGCCTAAAATCCTCTGGCATTCTAGAAATTCGTTCTTGGGAATGAGTAAGAAACGTACGATTTACTTCCCTAAGCGTATAACCTGAGTTGAGGAAGGATAAGACTACATCAGTAATATCAGAGCGCATGAGATTCCCGCATCGGTGAATTCCATCCAGGCCAGAAGCCTGGAGGGGGCCCAATCTGAAAGGCTACCTTCCTTACCTCTGCAACCGAGAAAGGAATTACCAATAGGCTACCTTCCTTACCTCTGCAACCGAGAAAGGAATTACCAACTCCTGCCCCTGAGTTGGTCTTAGAGCCCTTTTAAAGAGACCGAACACGCCTATCCCCTCCATAATTCCTAGATTCCATGATACCGGCAATGGCGTAAAAATTCGTTCAAAGTAATTAACGAAACAACCTAACGTTCTCTTCCTGGGTTTATGTGATTGCATCAGATTTCAAGGAAACCACTTTGTTCTTTCTTCTGCGAATCAAAGAGGATATGGGGAAAAACTTTTTGTTTCGATCCCCCAACTCTACCCAAGGGTTCTTAGATCGCTGGGCCCGATACACCTCTTTAGCCTGCAACAGGTAGGGATGGCAATTAGATCTGCACCTAGCAGACCTCCGACCTGCCTCAACCCAGTAGGAGCCGGTTATATTGGCTTTGAGCGGGTTATGGGGCGGTATGTTGTATTTACATTTTCACCCCTGAGCCCGCAGCGAATCTCAGTCGTCCATCCTAGGATATATAATTGTCTCACCAAACCCTACATTTTCTCCTTCTCTCTGCCGACTCTACCCAGCGCCGCTACCTCTTTCTTCTCTCCCCCGCACTGTAAGAGGCCAACCACAAACAACCTCCACCTCACCACCACCGTCACCACCATCTCACAGTCAACCAAACACCGTAACCACCACCTCCACCGCGACCAAACACTGTCACCACCACCTTTGTTGTCATCACCACATAAACGTCCACTGTTATCACCATATAACCGTCTACCATCCTGTCACCACCACTCAACCATCAGCACTGCAGGTTTGATTGGCGATTTTCCAGACTGGAAAGAACTTCGCACTTTCCTTTTTCTTTTTCTTTTTTTTTTGTTTTGCTGAATTTGCTCTTTTTCATTTAGTGGTGGTGGGTAAAAGTTTTCATTCCAAGCCTCATTAGCATGCTCGTCTCATCAATCCTGTGACTGTCATTATACCTTATCAAGCAAATCCGAACGATTTCATCAGGGGCTATAGCTAGGAAATAGTGGGTGATTGTCATCTGTAGCTGTGGGTAGAGGGTGCCGCGGTGCTTTGGTTTTTAGGGGTAAGAAGATTAGGCGGATTGGGGCGGGGTCGAGTTTCTTAAACTAGCTTAGGATCGGGGATGGTATTGCACTCATATGACCCGGTAGCAGGGCAGAGTGGGGTTTCACCGAGGGGGTAATGAATTTCATAAGATATGCACCGAACTGTCCTATTGCCATCCCTAGTAGTAGGCCATCAATACATTGGTGCAAATGAAAATCATAAACCTGGCCTTGAATTGAAAAAAAAGCATGTGGCTGCGAGCACAACAGCTAATCCATATGACCCGTATGTCCATGGATTCTTAGTTAGGTTCCTTTTACCCATATGACCCAAAAATGACCCATATCTAATCCAACTTTCCACTTCATCTTCCTCAAATAGCTCATATAGTAGTCACAACCACTACCACCCAACAGCCACCATGCCATATCCACAATCAACCTTTACTATATATATATATATATATATATATATATATATATATATATATATATATATATATATTCTCTCCATCCCCCTCTCCTACCATGGCCGACCACACCTACCAATTTTCTTTTACACAACCAACCTTGATCCAACCCCACTTGACCAGAACTAAAGTTCGCCACTGCCACCACATTATCTTAATTCCACTGCCATGACATTCATTGTAACCCAACTCTCATTTTACTATTGCCAGTGAGCTCTACTTCCTCCACCACCACCACGTCATTATAGTCTTTACGGCAGATCCCTTCCATTACCCAAAGCAAGTGGTCGCAACTAGCATCACCCACACCATGACTTCTACAACCACTACCTCTATAATATCATGACCATAGTTGCCACCTGTCCACCGTCACCATATCGACATCCACCACCATCGCTCCGCCACTGTTACCGCCATCACACCCACACCCACAACCACCAAACTGTGAACGCCACCATTTTTGATCCAAACATTACACATTGATGATACATCATCCTTTGCCCCTCAAAACTACATATTTATTCCAAATGGCTCAGATTTTATTGAGAGATATAGCTCCTCCTCACCGAAATATTTGAGAGGTGGCTCTAGTTGTGATTGTAGGTTGGGTATCCTTTAGTATATGAGCAATGACTACAGCAATAAATGATCGGTCATTGTGAGGGTGTGTGCAAACAGGGACATAATGTAGTCAGAGTGGCCATGATTCTCTGTCTTCGGGTGTAGCTGAGACAATTTTCCAGTTGTGGAGGGTGTTACCTGGAAAAAGGCAAAATCAAATTAAATGGGCAAGTAGGCCATCATTTATAACCCATTTAAACCTACAGTTGTTGGGGTATAAATATATCTGACTCGCGAAGACGCGATTAGTTGATAGGTGGTTTTGAGTGGCTTTTAAGTGGGCGGATCTGGGCAGGTTAATGGGTTTGGGTTTTGATTGCCACCCATATGTAGTTGGAGACCTATCTCCCCCCCCCCCCCAACACCTTCTCACGAAGACCCAATTAGTTAAGAGGTGGCTTTGAATGGATTCTAAGTGGGCGGATCTCCGTGGGTTTGGATTTTGATTGCCATCCATACCTGGTAACACTACAAGAAAAAAGGCTTTTAGCCACGGGTAAATTCGTCGCTCAAAGCCTAAAATCCGTCGCTAAAACAATTAGCGACGGATTTACCGTCGCTAAAAGTCTCTCGTATAAAAGCCTGTTACTAATAGTTTAGCGACGGAATGTTCAAATCCGTCGTCAAATATGTAAGTTTTTGCGACGGATGTATTTTTAATTAGCGACGGAATATTCGTCTTTAATTATATTTTAAGTATTTTAATTTATTTTCTTTTTTGTTAAATTAGCGACGAAATAAATGTTTTAGCGACGGAATATTCCGTCGCTAAATAAGCTTTTTAGCGACGGAATATTCCGTCGCTAATTAACTGATTGTAGGAACACTTTTAGCGACGGAATTAATCCGTCGCCAAAAGTAAAAAAAAATTTGAATTGTTTTTTTATTTTTCTATTACCCAGTTCTGTAATAAAATTTTTATTTCTCAACAACAACGCGCAATAATCAATACACAAAGAAATATATATAATCAATCATAAAAAATATTTATTATAAAAAAGACTCATTATGTACAAGCCGGGAACCGGATACAGCCGGTTAGAGGAGGGGAAAAGAGTATAAGCCGGGCGCGGGGGGGGGGGGTGGGGGGAGGGGGGAAGCTATGAACGGGCACGAGAAGGGGCTCATCAGGGGTTGTCGAGTCCCGGATCTGGATCCTGCTGATCTGGGGCCTGCTCGGCAAGTCCAGCAGCGGTACCTTGCTCCCTAATCATCATCACCACCACTGTAGCAATGCGCTGGATCTCCTCGTCGTCCAACGGACGCCGAGGAGCATCATCAGCACTATATATATATATGAACGGAGGTGCAAATACACATCAGTATGAACCAAGTTCTAAATGTTACTACATTTTTCCCGTGATGTTACAACATTACAAGTCAATCATTTTCAGTTTGCGAATCATCTTCATCACTTTCCTCGTCGTCCTCTTCTTCGTGGGACTCGTCGTCCTCTTCATCTTCTAATTCATCCTCTTCATCAGTAAACTCGGTCACATCATCTCCAACACTTTCCACGTCTTCCGCGTCATCATCTACGACTTCTTCTCCTACAAGAAGTGTTGTTGGAAGAGGAAGATCGTCCTCCTCGTTGTTGACCTCAACAGGGAACAAGACACGTGGTTGGTCGGCTTGAAAGGAGTCTAGCTCACTGTCATTATCACGGGCAATTTCTTGGACTCGATAATTGTATACCAATGAGATTTGGGATTGGCGACGTCCTCCGCATAAAAGACTTGTACAGCTTGACTAGCAAACACAAAGGGCTCGTCTGATGCAAGTCTTGACTTGACATTGACATCTACAATCCCTTGAGAGCTAACACGGATTCCTCTACTGCATGTGACATCGAACCACGTACACTTGAACATTACCAGGCGGTTTTGGGAACCCAGATATGTTAGCTCAACAATCTCATCTAGCTCTCCGTAAAAGTCCATGCAATTCTCGGCATAACAGTCGCCGTTGACCAAGACTCCACTGTTTTGGGTTTGTTTTGTTCGGTCATCATCTTTTACGTTAAACCTAAACCCGTTGATGATATAGCCTCCGTAACAGGATGTTTGTTTGTTAGGGCCTTCAGCTAGTAATTTCAAGCAGGAGGCCACTGGTCTATCCATTGACTGAACCTATTGTAGATGACGGTAAAAATTAAGGATAAATCAGTATACTAATTGGCCACAGAACTGTATATAACACATAATATAATTTCGTTAAACAATCTTACACGAATTTTGAACCACTGTACAAATTGTGATTTCCGATGAGATTCAAGTCCAGCGGGATCAGTGATTAAAGATTCCGCATCGAACTCACTGCAAACCAATATAGTTGACTCGCTTAACACACACTTTCAATTATGTACATCAATGTAAGTGAATTAAGACTTTAACTTACTCAACGAATGCCGAAACTTCATCGCAATTTAGAAGGGCATATATTGTTGCAGCACTGTACTCTTCATCCGTTAGCCATCGAGTATACGTTCGGCCGAACGGACTACCTAACTGCTTGAATATTGACAATTGCCCTTCCAAATTTGTGCTTGATCCGAGATCATTTCGGCCTAGTTGATTTAACCTTGTACCAACATCAGGCCCGAAATATTGACTACAAAAGTTTACAAGTTCTTCCATTACGTAAGCCTCCGCAATTGAGCCCTCAACCCGAGCCTTATTACGGACTTTTTTCTTTAAATGGAACATGAACCTAGAAGTTTAGCGAATCGAGTTAGGTGGAATATCAATGATAACAGATGTCGCATTAAGTGTAAACGAACAACTGTAACAATTTAAGGATTACCTCTCGAAGGAATACATCCACCGATATTGCACGGGTCCACCCATCTTAGCTTCATATGCCAAGTGAACAGGCAGATGCTCCATTGAATCAAAGAACGAAGGTGGGAAGATTTTCTCCAGCTTGCAAATCGTCACCACAATGTTCTTCTCAAGCACTTCCATGTTACTCACCCGGATCGTAGAAGAGCATATATCTCGAAAGAAATGAGATAATTCAGTCAAAGTCTCGCAAACAACCCGTGACAACAGTCCCCGGAAGGCAATAGGAATGAATCTCTCCATGAATACGTGGCAGTCGTGACTCTTCATCCCTTGGAACTTGCATTCCGATACATTGCAACAACGAGATATGTTGGACGCAAACCCATCCGGAAGCTTCAAATTCTTAACCCACTGACAGACCTTCTCCACTTGTTTCTTGTCTAGACAGTAAGGTGCTTTCGGAAGTATCGTCCTCCCACTGACTGTCCGAGGATGCAATTCACGGCGTACACCCAACTGTTGTAGATCCCTTCTCGCTTTAAGGTGATCTTTCGATTTGCCCTTGACATTCATCACTGTGTTGAACACATTATCAAAAACGTTCTTCTCAATATGCATCACATCCATGTTGTTTCGGATAACGAGCGTCCTCCAGTAGGCTAACTCCCAGAAGATACAAAATTTTCTCCAGTTGTGCTCTTTCCCGTACCCTGGAATCTTCTGATCCGGCACACCCTTACCGTGTGGTATGTCAGTATCAAGTGCCTCCAGGTGTGAGAGTACTTCTTCACCAGATGGGTAGTCCAGTGTGACAACCTCACGCTCGATTGTCCCGTCAAATTTATCCTTCTGCCTACGAAACTGATGGCCCGGTGGCAAAAGCTTACGGTGACATCCGAACCACGAGGCCTTTCCGCCGTGCTTTAACGTATGACCGGGGTTCACGCCCATACAAGCAGGGCATGCTAGCTTCCCATGTGTGCTCCAGCCACACGTCATTCCCAATGCGGGGAAATCATGTATAGTCCACATCAAAGCAGCCCTCATCTGAAAATTTTGTTTAAGAGATGCATCATATGTTTCGGCTCCATGATTCCACAACTGATTTAACTCATCAATCAACGGCCTTAAATACACATCTATGTCCTTGCCAGGACTCTTCGGCCCCGGAATAAGCAACGACAAGAACATGTACGGCTTCTTCATGCACATGCCTGGTGGAAGGTTGTAAGGGACAATAATAACAGGCCAACAGGAGTAAGGCGTGGTAGACTGACCGAAAGGGTTGAACCCATCGGTTGCCAGACCAAGTCTAACATTCTGAACTTCCTGAGCAAATATTGGATGCATGCGGTCAAACTCCTTCCACGCCTCTCCATCAGCTGGGTGTGTCAGCACATCGGCATCATTGCTACGAGTCTCACGGTGAGCCCTCATATGTTCAGCCGTATTGGAGGAGTAGTACATTCTCTGAATACGTGGTGTGACCGGGAAATATCACAATATCTTTCATTCAATGTTTTTCTTCTTCCCTTTGTCCGGTTTGTACCTCGAATGATCACATACTGGACACCGTGACAAATCCTTATTCTCTTTCCAGAATAATACACAATCGTTATTACACGCATCTATCCGCTCATAGCTCAACCCAAGTTTCCTCATCATCTTCTTCGCGTCATAGTACGACGGCGATAGCTTTTCACTTTCGGCAGTATTTCTTTGATTAAGGTAACAAACTCATTAAAACCTTTCTCACTCAGCCTGTGGTCTGATTTCAACTGTAATAACCTACTAACCGCAGACAACCGTGTGTGTTTCGGAGCTCCATCCCATAACTCATAAAACTGATGAGCCCCCTCGTTCGGCGGTTGTGGACTGTCGTTACCCCAGTCAACATTAGCATGCCCAGCATCCATAATCATATCTCGGTAATCATATCGTGCCTCCTCCCTAACTTCAATTTGACTAGCCGGGTTGGACGACAATACTATCGTTTCCCCGTGCTGCGTCCACCTTGTGTATCCACCCATAAAACCGTACCGACGAAGATGCCATTTTACTTCAATTCTTTTTCTCCAGTGCAACAACTCACATCTACCGCACGGACACCTTATCTTATCAAGGTCAACATGTGCAGGATGCGCATAAGCGAAGTCAAGAAATTCGTCAACGCGACACTCAAAATCTTCAGCATTCTTCCTTTTCATCCAACTTCGATCGACTGACATGACGACTGAATTATCGTATTGTATACCACCTTCAATTATGACCAGTCATTAGGCATTGCCGATGTAAATATGAATGCATGAATGTTACAACATGTCTATATATTTCCCCTCCACTCTCTAACAGGTAGTGGTCATATCCCATTCAGAAAAGCACATGTTTATAAAACAGTGAATAACTCATGCTTAGTCCCATGTCTGCGGAAAATTCGGCAGCACCTCCCCGCATTTCTCCAAGTACACGACATCGATTAGGTGTTCTAACATTCATCTAACCTTGTTCAGAAAGGTTTGACGGATGTTAGAACACCAGATCTGTATGCACCCGGAGAAACACACGAGAACGTGTACCAAATATCCACAACATAGAACACAAAGCATGAGTGAAAACACTGTTTTATAAACAATTAGCTTTTCCAAATTGTCCAAACTGGACATCCAAAGGCTCATTACAAAGCATTACTTTGTAATGAGTACCTTTGAACGGGAACTAAGGGTTTTTATGCATGCATGCGTTCAGAAATTGATAACATATGCAAGAATCTTTCCGAAATATCAAAACTGCAGAAAGATCGTTACATATGTTACCAATTCCACATTAAATAGAATTCGTTGGCAACGAGTTGAACCATCTCGTTGCCAATGGACTTCTCAAAACAACAACTAATATAAAGAAGGCAGGGTTTGTAAACAACGAGTAATTGAACCATCTCTAGACAATATGGAGTAATTATGGGATGTACAAGGGCTAATTAGGGCTAACTGGGTTATTAGGGTTAATTACGAGTATTAAGGTTTAGGGTTTAGCGTTATGGGTTTAATTAATCTAATTAGGATTTCCGAAGATATGTTAGGGCTAATTAGTGTTAATGAGGAGTACCTTGGGCTAATTATAGCTAATTAGGGTTGATTAGGACTAATTAGGGTTATTTAGTCCTAATTAGGGTTTAATTGTGCCGAGTAGTGCTGATTATTCCTAATTAGGGCTAATTAGGCTTAATTGGGTTATGTTAGGGCTAATTATTGTTAATGAGGGCTAGTTTCGGATAATTATAGCTAATTAGGGTTGATTAGGACTAATTAGGGTTTAATTGTGCCGAGTAGTACTGATTAGTCGTAATTAGGGCTAATTAGGCTTAATTGGGTTATGTTAGGGCTAATTATTGTTAATGAGGGCTAGTTTCGGATAATTATAGCTAATTAGGGTTGATTAGGACTAATTAGGGTTATTTAGTCCTAATTAAGGTTTAATTGTGCCGAGTGAGGCTGATTAGTCCTAATTAGGGCTAATTAGGTTTAATTGGGTTATGTTAGGGCTAATTACTATTAATGAGGGCTAGTTTCGAATAATTATAGCTAATTAGGGTTGATTATGACTAATTAGTGTTTAATTGTGCCGAGTAGAGCTGATTAGTCGTAATTAGGGCTAATTAGGCTTAACTGGGTTATGTTAGGACTAATTATTGTTAATGAGGGCTAGTTTCGAATAATTATAGCTAATTAGGGTTGATTATGACTAATTAGGGTTTAATTGTGCCGAGTAGGGCTGATTAGTCGTAATTAGGGCTAATTAGGCTTAACTGGGTTATGTTAGGGCTAATTATTGTTAATGAGGGCTAGTTTTGGTTTATTTGTGCCGAGTAGTGCTGATTGGTCCTAATTAGTGCTAATTAGGCTTAATTGGATTATGTTAGGGCTAATTACGACTAATTAGGCTAACTATAATCAATATGCGCGTAATTGGGTTTATTTGGGCTAATTTGGGGTAATTACAGCTAATTTGATTTTCATTGGGTTCTTAGGGTTAATTAAAACTAATTAGGCTCGTTATAGCTAATTAGGGTTAATTGATTTATTAAAATATTGTTAATCAGGACTAATTAGGGCTAATTATAGCCAGTGCTGGAGCCACGATGAGATTCTAGGGGGTGCATGCTAAAAATGTCGCGTTAACCTAATTAACCTAAATTCAATGCACAGTCAACAATCTCAATTCTGACACCTCATATAGGGTGTCGATATGGTGTCAGATACGTGTTTGACACCTCCCGCCCCCGGACATGTGTCCGACGCCTCCAGACACGTGTCTGACACCCATCGACACGCACCTCCGGACACATCGGCATACGTTGATTTATTTTTTAAATGTCGGACACCGTCGATCAGACGTGGTGTCCGTGTCTGCGCTAACTAACAGGTATCTCAATCCAATTGGGTCCCATCCTCCGTCAACAATCTCAATTCTCAAATGCTCAATGCAATAAAAATTAACAAAAATCACACATTCAATCCAATTGGGTCCCATCCTCCGTCAATAATCTCAATATCTCAAATGCTCAATGCACAATTAACAATCTAAAATCATCAATTAACAACCTAAAATCATCAATTAATAATCGTAATTACTTCAAATGCACAGCTAATAACCTAAAATCATCAATTAACAACCTAAAATCATCGATCAATAATCACAATTCTCAAATGCACAATTAACAACCTAAAATTATCAAACAAATGATCAATGTTCAAATGGAAAAAAATTGTTCAAAATGCACATATCTGATGCGCTTGAATTATTTCAATTTAGGGTTCGATTGTATCAGGGCATTCAATTTAGGGTTCAATTAGGGGTTCAATTAGTTTAATTTAGGGTTCGATTCGATTAGGGCATTCAATTTAGGATTTAATTATGGTTCAATTACTTCAATTTAGGGTTCAATTAGGGGGTTCTATTAGTTCAATTTAGGGTTCGGTTGAATTGGGGCATTCAATTTAGGGTTCAATTAGGGGGTTCAATTAGTTCAATTTAGGGTTCGATTGGATTAGGGCATTCAATTTAGGGTTCAATTAGTTTAATTTAGGGTTCGATTCGATTAGGGCATTCAATTTAGGGTTTAATTAGGGTTCAATTACTTCAATTTAGTGGTCGGTTGAATTGGGATATTCTATTAAGGGGTTCAATAAGTTCAATTTAGGGTTCGGTTGGATTAGGGCATTCAATTAGGGGTTCAATTAGTTTACTTTAGGGTTCGATTCGATTAAGGCATTCAATTTAGGGTTTAATTAGGGTTCAATTACTTCAATTTAGGGTTCAATTAGGGGGTTCTATTAGTTCAATTTACGGTTCGGTTGAATTGGGGCATTCAATTTAGGGTTCAATTAGTTCAATTTAGGGTTCGATTGGATTAGGGCATTCAATTTAGGGTTCAATTAGGGGTTCAATTAGTTTAATTTAGGGTTCGATTCGGTTATGACATTCAATTTAAGCGATGCAGTGACCTGTTAATTAGGACCTTAACTGAACAATTATATATCGATTGAAACTGTCTCACATGAAAGACTCACCTATATACCATAAAGGCTTAGCTGCTTTTCATAGCTTAATTAAATCTATTAAATGTCACACTGTATAAGACCTTTAAGCTTTTAGTAACTAAATCAATACCACAGGCCCAAATATGATATTTCGATTTCGGTGTCGATGTCAATCGGACTCAATCCAATTGGGTCCCATCCTCCATAAAAAATCTCAATTATCAAATTCTCAATGCATAGTTAACAATCTCAATTCTCAATTCTCAAATGCTCAATGTACAGTTAACAAAATTATATAAAGAATGAAAATTGATATAAAGCACCAACACCTCATATAGGGTGTCAGTATGGTGTCCGACACCTATCGACACCTCCGGACACGTGTCTGACACCGACTGACACATGTCCGACACCTCCGGACACGTGTCCAACACCTACCGACACGGGCACCTCCGGACACGTGAGGTTATGATCACTATAGTGTATTTATAGTGATCATAAGTTCATGTTAAAGTATTTATAGTGATCTTAATTAAGCTCATGGAAAAGCATTTTTAGGTGATGGCAGTAAGTAAGTACGGGGTTCATCTTTCTTGCTTGCCATAAAGACAAGTTAGTAACTTTGTGGTTTACTATAACTACTTTTGGCCATCTATATATTCGGTGAAGTGTATACATATGCATAATTGCTGAAAAAAGTTGGTGTCGTGGGAAGAACAGGGAGTGGTAAATCAACCCTCATACGGGCCATGTTTCGGGTTGTGAAACCCTGAGAGGGAAGAATTATAATTGATGATGTGGATATATACAAGATAGGCCTCCACACCCTCAGATCAAGGCTTAGCATCATTCCCCAGGACCCCACTATGTTTTGGGAACAATTAGACAAAATCTCGACGCACTGGAGCAGTATTCTGACAGTGAAATTTGGGAGGTAAAGTCTGTCATTCCATGATATCACTAAGTAAATTACTATATCAGATACAACACGTAGTTACGTTGTTATTTTGGAATACGATTATAAGCAAGATAAGTATTACATTCTCTGCACATAAAATGATCCAAACAGAGGCATGTAGGTGATGATGACTAAGTGCCACAAGACGCTACTTGTCCTCAAATGAGGCCTTATGGTCTCTTATCCTGTTTGTAGCCAATTCCACCGGTGAATTCATCATATTGGACCTAAGCTAGTTGAGCTAGAATAATCAGTAGCTATACTAGAATAATCAGTAGCTATACATAATCTCATTAAAGGTTTGATATTATTTTCACTTCTCAAAACTCATAAAAGAGTACTTTATGAGATGACATAGTTTCAACAGCTTCACAAAGTTATAAGACTGAATTCTGATACTCATCATTCCAAGATAGCTAAGTCGTGTAGGGTCATTCCAAGAAAATTCTAATCTATATACATATATGTATAGCATAAAGAACACCCACGCACAGCCTATATACCCAGATAAATCCCAGCAAAAAAAATTAGACTAAATGGATAAATTTGAAAGAATTATGCAGATTAAATGCAAAAGCAAGCATCCGCAGAAAATAATGAAACAGATTTGTAGGGTAGAAAAAATAATTAGGGTGTTGGGAACTTACCTTTTAATAAAGAACGCACAATAGCCGACAGCAGTGGAGGGCGGCGGCGTTGGTGGCGTGACGATGGTGGCCGGTTTTCACGCGGGGGCAGTGCAGTGGAGGGCTTTTAACTTGCGACAGTGAGGGGTCACCGTGGAGGCGGATTGCCAGAGGTGGGTCACTGTGGAGGGGGATCGCCGAAGGTGGGTCACCGTGGAGGTTGGTCGCCGGAGCTCAGAACAGCGATGGGAGATTTTTCAGAGAGAAAAACGGGGGAAGAGAAAGAAAGGCAGATCTGATTGTTTTAATCGAGGACTTTTAGTGACGGGAAAAATCCGCCGCTAAACGTCCATCGATAAATCACGATATTTATCGACGGAAGTTTTAGCGACAGATTCTTCCCGTCGCTAAAACAATTTTATGAAACTCTCGAAAAAATTAATTTTGTAAAAAGGTTTTAGCTACGGTAATTCCGTCGCTAAAAGACCGCCGCAAAAACATTGTCGGCACAAACTTTTGCCGACACTAACTTCGTCGGTAATAAGTTTTTAACAACAGACTTTTACTGACGGTAAAATCCGTCGGTTAAACTAGTTTTACCGACGGATTGTCGTCCGTCGGTAAAACTCCGGCGCTAAAAACGTATTTTCTTGTAGTGTAAGGGACCAATCTTCCCCACTACACACACACACAAACAAAACCAAACTAACCAAAATTTTACACTAGAGAGAACAAGGGTGTGTTTGATAACGCAATTAAGCACTTAAAACTTAAAATTTTCAATGATTTTTAATTAAGTGCGTTTGATAACGCTAAATCTTATATCACTTAAAAAATTAAGTCCTACCAAAAATAGACTAAAATTTTAAGTCAGGTGGACTTACTTAATGCTGATCACTTAATTCAAAGTGAGATAGTTAAAAAAGTTATTTAACATTTTTTTACATAAAAAATAATAATTATCACCGCTATGTCGCCTCAATTAATTTGCCGACAACACCGTCTCCACCACAATACAAGTACCACCACAACCATTATTTCCTTTTGTTATCACCACCACAATTACCATAACATAGTCACTATCACCACCACCACCGACACCACCACAAGGACACCGCCACCTCCACCATACCGTCGTATTTGTCACTACGTATGTTTTCGCCAAAATCATCTAAAGATCCACCACACTACAACCACAGACCGCCATGTCGCTGTTTTTTGCTATCATCACAATTACCAACACCACGTCTTCATGCTCCATTACCGCCATCATTGGCAGTTTTTTGTCGCTACCGCCACTCCATCGTCACTACCACCACCACCATCAACATGATTTTAGCCTCCCCTAAAAAAAAAAAGTTACAAAGTACTTAAACAAATGAATAATTTTGGTAAAATGGATAAATTTGTAAATAAACAATTTTCAGTTATCTGCTTTTGATTTACCAAACATGTTAACTTATTTTTCAGTAAAAATTCAGTCGCTTAAAGTTTTCAGTTTTATAAATTCAGTGCTTAACTTTTTCGGCACTTAAATTTCAGTTTTATCAAACAGCCCCTAACTATTATATCATGGAAATTGATGTCTTTTAAAGCAATTTTATAGGGGCTTTACGCTTGGAATACAACATTTGTCTTTCCAAATGATGTGGTAACTTCCACATGACTTATCAACATCGTCACCCTTACCTTCGGTTGAGCTCTCTTAAAAAAATCTCTTTTAAAACACCTTCTCTAAGTCTACCTTCAATCACATCATTGCCCACCACCACTACCGGCTTCCCACCTTATTGTGGCTTTCAATTTTATTGGTTTCCTATGAATTTGTACAGGGTGCAGTTGATCTGGGTTGATGGAGTTTTTAGGCGACTTTAGGTTTTAATAGTTGTGGTTATCCGTGGAGGTTGTGGTAGTATGTGGTTGATGGTGGTTGTTGGCGGTTGGCTGGGTAGGATACAATGGTGATCGTTGTTAGTGGTGGTGGTGGGTAGATCGCGAGGGTTGCTTGTATACTTTATTAGTGTTGGTTTGTGTATGATTGGTTGTCATCTTCCCTGTTTTTGCGCTTGGGTATGTGGGTTGGTGGTGACTCGATCGTCCGCTGAAGAATTTTTTCAATATGTTTCCCCTTTCGTCTTCCCATTTCCTTTCCAAGTTTTTCCCCTCCCCTTTCTCTCGGACTTCTTGTGGTTGGAGTGGTTGTTGGGTAAAGGGTCTCGTCCATCATTGGCGTGATGGTGTGTAGGTTATTTGGTGGCCTTATTGAGGGATGTTGGCAGGGATGTGGATTGCAGTGATGGTGCTTGGCGGGGCTAGTGTAATTGCCTTTATGTGTTTTGATCTATCAACAGGTGGAAGTGCTCCGGTTGGTGGTGGTATCCTGTAACAGTCGACCGGCTGTCGCTTCTGTCGTTGGTTGTGGTGTTGCTCGCTTTGGCGACTGGGGCATCACAACCTTGGGACACATGGTCTTTGTGTTGATAGGTGCCAGGTACTAGGCTTGTGGTTGGCAATGGAGGTGGTGTGATATGGGTTATTTTAGATAGTTGTCTTTGTTGTGGGTTTATCTCCTTGGTCTTTGTCAATAGCTTCTTGATGATGGTTATTTTGTTTTTTGGCAGGTAGTCTACTTACTTTATTGTGGTGCTTATCGGATGGAGTTATCATATGTGTATGAGAGTGTCTATATTTTTTTTTCCCTTTATGGCCAAGTTGTAGCTCAGACTGTTGGAAGTCCTTACCATATGTGTATATTTTTATGGGTTAATTACAAAACTGTCCCTTGTGGTTTACACGTTTTTGCACTTTGCCCCTCGTGTTTACAACTTTTGCAATAATGTCCCTTGAGGTTGACAAAACCATTGCAAATAACTCCAAAACCGAACGGCCGTTCAAATTCGGCTGTTAAGACCGCATGTGCGCAGCACACGTGGTTTTGGCATGGATAGATAGGTAATTTCCTATCCCAATCCCTCTTAAAACCCTAAACCTCCATTACTTTCTTCTCTCTCTTCCTCTCCTATTTCTTCTCTCTCCCTGTTAACCATTCTCTCTCTCCCTCTCATTCGTCAGACCTGCACAGACCCAGAATCGCACCATCTCCAGCCAGCCTTGTCGCCGACCAGCCTCCATACTGGCCACTTCCATCTGCCGCCTCCGTCACCGTCCATCCTCACCTGTATCTCCCATTCGCTCTCTACCATGTCCAACACTCCACCATGCTCATTTTCGTCACACAGGCCTGCTATAATTCCCCCATACCCAACATCACTCACACAGTTCAAAACATTACCTCACATGCCTACTGCATCTCTCTTTGCTTTCTTCATTTTACACTGACTTTTTCATCTAATACCCACATACACACCCAGCACTACAGCCCACCACTCATGCACTTATGAACACATTTTCCATTTCCTTACACTCCCTCACAGGCCCTCACTCACAGCACACACAGCTATTACATACACACATATATGCCATTTTCACCCAACAAAACACACACCTTGCACATACACCCACTGCCCTCGTGTTCCCCCCTCTTCACACACAACGCACACACCAGCCTTCATTTCACCTTCCATTCAAACCCACTGCTGGGTCTCTCTCCCTTTCTCTTCTTGTTAATTCGTTCATGCCCGCATATATAACTTATCCACAGATTTACACATATATATTTATATACCATAGCACACATATGGACAACCACTTGTACCCCATACGCACAGCCGCGCCAGCTTGTAATTGCACCATCAAGTTGTGCAAATCCTCATGTTTCCTCTCATATACCCAAAGTACTGTAACGCATACTAACAGACGCATAACACTCACTATCTCACCTGCCACTTCCATCTGCTGCCTCCCTGTTAACCATTTTCTCTCTCCCTCTCATGCTTTGAAGATGTTGCTGCAGTAACTGAATTAATGGACAGATGGCTTTTGGAACTTGTACTGAGCTGGAAACCTTCAGATTTGAGTCGAGTAAGGACCTCAGATGGGGATTCTGCTGGACTACACAATGATCAGCACCCATTGAGGTGTTCTGATGTGAAGAATGGTGTTGAACAGTCGAGCTTTAATGGATCAGTCATACTAAGTGAAGATTGGGATATAAAATTACCGATCTATCCATGCCAAAACTGCGTGTGTTGTGCACATGCGGTCTTAACGGTCGAATTTGAACGGCCGTTCGGTTTTAGAGTTATTTGCAATGGTTTTGTCAACCTCAAGGGACATTATTGTAAAAATTGTAAACACGAGGGGCAAAGTGCAAAAACGTATAAACCACAAAGGACAGTTTTGTAATTAACCCAATTTTTATTATTTAACCCAAAAAAAAACCTACCTTACCCTGCCACTCAAAAGAAACTTCTTCCCAAAAGTTTAAGATATTTAACCCTTTTATCGAATTTTTAAGGTGAATGATACTGTTATTCCTAATCTAAACTATGTCACTGCAAATAACTTTTAGTGACACGTTAACTATCATCCTAAATCTTTATTAACAAAGTTACAAACTGGTGATATCAAATTTCCACTTTCAATAGTCGTCTATGATCTTATGAGAACATTTTTTTGTCTTTCTTGCTCTCTCCTAACGATGATGATGATGACACCATGTTGGTAAACCACATAACCATCACGATTTAGGCTTGGCAATTCTCAACGGATTGGAAGGCAATTTTCAACTTGATGATGAAAGACTCGATTTGGGGTCTAGGGTTTGGGATTTCTTAGAGGTTGATTGCTCCAAGATGTGAGGTGGTCAGTGCTTGGGTTCACGGGTCAAGGGCTTTAGTTTAATCTGGGTTTGCATTTGATAGTGCCAGTGGAAGCACTTTGGAGCTAGATGGATAAGTAATAATGAAATTGAAGTGATGTTAAGGAGACATGTTCATTGAAGAATGGAAGCCTCACAAAGAGTATAGTCTAAGTTAGATACCAAATAAGATAGTCCGGGAATAGTGAAAATAATAGCAACTGTTAGAATCTAGGCAACTTAGACAGAGCTTGACGATAGATAATGCATTGAGGGCGAAGGTGCAAAGTGAATATTGGGACGATGCTCAGGAGTCCAATGTCCAATGCTTAGGTACGAAGTAAGGGTCTAGGGTCATGGTATGCAGTTGCATTAGTTTTTCTGTCTTGGATTCTTTCACTTTGAGATTTGGGAGCCAGAAAGTGAAAATGTGAAGTATTGTGCAAATAAGTTCTCGTGACCTCTATTTATAAGCAGTTGAGAATATGTTGTCATAAAATGTCACATGGCGCTCCCAAAAGGTGTCACCTCAGCGAGGGCGTGCCATATGCCGATGTTCTATTGTATCATCGAACTATCATATTCAGTTGACTTGCGCCGTAAAGCTTTACTTTGTCCATCTACGAAGATCGACTCACACAACACAGTACAACTAGAGAACTTCCTCGATCCGACCACATGTCCAATACCTTTACCAAGTCTTACAAAAATGTAAAAGATGGGGACATCCTAACAGTGGTAGGGAAGCCCGCACTCGACTATCATGTAGACAAAACATGAAGACCCCAGAGACCTCTCATATCTCGGAGTGACCCAGAGGTCAAGTTCTTGGAGCATCAGCAATCACCAGTTTTGTGAGTGTGACAGATTATGGTCCACGCGTGAATAGTGTCATGGGAGTCTCCCTGGTGGTGACAGTGTCTCGAAGGAACAAACCTATAGCACTGGCAAGGGTCCTCGTGTAAGAGCACTATGAGCTGAGCCCTTGAGGATGCTGCACACTCCACAAAGAGAGAAAGAGAGGGGGTCGAAGCATCTTCCATGACCAAGGCCAAGGGCTATGGTATGGTGAAGATAGAGACCAATGCTTGGGGAGTGGTGGTTGGGAGTGGAGTTGGTGGCACATCACATGGAGACAATGCGACGAATAGGCATGATTGAGGAAGGCCGTGTTGGGGGCATGCTGAATGGAGACAGCACATGAGCACAACATATCAACGATGCAGTTCTATATATGGTATCAAACATGGTGTTGGAACTGATGTCAAAGGAATATTGAGGAGCATAGAGAGATGAAGGTTTGTTAAGGAGCATAGTGCCCAAGTGTCAAGTTCAAGGATGGTGTATGGACTTTGTCAAGGATGCGACACACGAGCATACAAAAATGGAAGATGGAACTATTACACGGACAGGGATCAAGAACACAACGGAGAATGAGGCAAAATCCCGATCTGATAGTTCATTGGTGTTGGTCGGTTTGGTGACTCGAGCACATGGTTGATCCATTTGGGCAGCTTAGTTTTGGCATGCTTGATGTGAGCGGCGTGTCCTGGTTGACCGGGTTGTTTATGTTGACATTTTAACTGTCGAACATTTGCAACGTTTTGCGCAAAGTTGGTCATGTACACGAAATGTGTCCATTGGCAAAATGAGGTAGCAACATAAGACCTCTGCGTGTTGTACTCATAAACAACCCATTGGGGCATCGTAGCACATGCATCTCTGCTAGAAGATTAAAGTAGAATGCATTCTGGTGGTCATGCTACTCAAAGTTTATAGGGAATGATTAAATTTTTTTTATTTTACATTTTAGGCTTCAAAGTTACTTGTCCCATACTTTCATCACAATAAGAAGATCGGACCTACTTTACTGGATGCTGCCATGCTTAAAGGCCTTCCCATGACTGGCTTTGCAAACACGTTTGAGATTGAGCAGAGTCAGGAAGAGAGGCAAGCGGTGCTACAAACGTAGAAGAGCTTGACTAGCACCAGGCAGGGTCGTCGAAGAGAGGAATTTTTTACCTCTCAACACTTGGGACAGAAGTCCAGAGATAAGAAGAACAAACCAATCAAGATGAAGTTAGCCAAGTGGAGAATTAAGGCCCTAGCAAACTTGAGGCCTTCCTTGAATTTTTCTTATCGGATGTATGCGACTCTTTCCTTATACATAGTGTTACCGTAAGAAACTAAGCAACCAAAGACGTATTGCACTTATTGAAATGCAATGCTAGGATGACAAGCAATTTTGCCATAAATAAGGCAATAACTAAATTGCAAGCAAAGAAAACTACATAAAGCAAACATTAGCGGTTGTTCTTGCAATTCGGCCCCTTGCCTATATTTTTTCCCATGTTACTTCAGCCCATGAAGTACCCTATCCACTGTATTGATCCACTTTCTCGGCAAATATCAAGTTTCAGTAGAACTTATGAACTCCATTCCTTTCACATCTCAACAACTCGACACACACACTAACACTTTGGCAACAATCTCTAAACTACAACGAAATGGGGTTACAACCCGAATAACCTTCGAACAAGGTGAATTACAACTCAACGAATCAGTCTAGTTTAGAATGGGATCAACCCTACGGCAATTTTGTTGAATTCCGATAAAAATAGTGATTTAGGTGAGGGATTGCTAAAGTTAAGTTTGTAGAAGTGTTTAGGTAGGCTTGAAATATCATAAAATGATGTAAAAACAGTTAAAATTCTTTTTCAAACTTGATCGTAGGAGGATCGTTCACAACATCAGTTTCACAAAGAGTTTAGAGCATATTTCCAAAAATTTAATCTCATTAGTAATAATCTTTCGCATCATGAAATGATTTGGTTCAAAAACAATTTTGCAACCTATTTCACCTAATTGACTTAATGCTAAACAAGTTAATGTCCAAAAATTTGACAAGTAGAACATATTAGGTAACAAAACTTGGATACTCACTAATACTTCCAGTGCAATAATTTATTTTTAAGAGTCACATGTCATGCATCTTGTCTTGATAGTGTAGTAAATTTGGAGATGTCTCCCATTAGATGTTGGGAATATGCATTATCCAAGAATCATCTATCATTTTTCAAGTTGGACTTTAGGCATATCCATAAAAGAAAAAGAAGTAGTGGCGATATCCATACTCTTTTAGGATCCTGAAAGTTAGTGCCTAAAAACTTTTACTCTTCATCATTTGAAAAACATTTAGGAACACATCTAGTTTTTGAATAGTTACTATCATTCATAAACCAACAAAATCTAGAAAGTGACCCTTGCGACCACAAGTTACATTTTGTAAATGGAGAGCATTATGTAACCTTGTGGCAACCCCAAATTGATTGATAGACTTCTTTAGGATTAGTTTGGTTCTAGCAAGTCTTGATTATAAGCTTGTTTGATTCATTCCTCCAAATCTTCTCTCTCCTAATTGTTGAAAGGCTAATCTCTCTTAGCGAATTGCCTCAAAAAATTCCCGGAAGGATTTTAAAGAGTTGCCATCTTCTTTAATTATAACAATAGAAAACAAGAAAAACCTAAAATGACTCTAAATTGTCCCAAAAGACAACCAACCTATCGAAAATAGGGAAACATGTTCTGGGACTAAGGTAGAGTTTGAAACAGTTTTTGTTTTCAGTTTTAAAAACTGAAAAAAAATATCGGCGTTTGACAGATAGTTTAAGTTTTTCTTTCTTCAGTTTTATAAACAAGTTTTCAAACTGAGGCTGTTTTTGAAAACTCTATTTTGGAGTTTTCAGTTTTTTTTTTCCCTTAGATTCACCTTACAACTTTTATTAGAAGCATTTTATGTCTCTTCTTCCCTTTGATCTTCATCATCAACACTTACCACCCAAGAACACCAAACCACCAACATTGCCAACCACCACATCTATTGACCGCCACCACCACTACTGGTCGTGGTGGAGGTGCTTCTGATTGTTAAACATAAGAGCTCAGAAGAAGCTAAATAAAAAGATAAGAGAGGAAAATTAAAAAAAAAAAGAGTAAAAATAGAAAAGAAAAACAAAAGTAAAAAACCAGTTATACAAAACTGCTATCAAGCCACCCACTCGCTGCATCCTTTCGGTCTCTACTTCATTTTTATTGATTTTTTGCCTTAAAAACATATAACATGTAAAATGCAATAAAACTAACCCTAAGACTATTTTTATATTCTTGGCTTGTACTCGACATCAGGGTTCGAATTGCCTATGTATCCGGACGGACTTACTAGAATTAAAATCACCGTAGTTTAACTCTAGCCCTACGGGAAGTAATCTATATTTCGGTCGTAGACTTAGACTGAGAAATGAAAATGGCTCATTTTGCTTTCAGTAATGGAAATGCAATCACGAGAAATAGGATACATTCTAAAACTGATTATCAAGTGATTATCTAGACTAGAAAACTAGTAAAATTACATCGGGAAGTTGCTTCTTTAGCAAACTAGGGAACATTCTCCCAATGATCCACGATGCAGAAGACTAAAATGACTTTTAAGGTTAATATGGATGGATCTAAGTCTCGATAAATATAATGTATCGCTTCACAGAGAAATGGCACACAAGCTCTAAAGAGAATAAGCTTCTGATCCCTAAAAATGAAGGCCAATGGGCTTATTTATAGAGCTCCAGAGCGCAGAACTGATAAGATTGGCTATGTCAATCTGTGAGTTGGAGATAAGTCAAAAAATTTAATAAAAATCACAAATTGAAAAAAGTCAACTAGCCGGCCGGTTAGTTGAAAACCGCCTTGTTCGTCCCATAATTTTAAAATGTTATTTTTTTCAAATTTTGAGGCACTATTTGACCCTAATTTTGGATTTTGCAAATGGGATGTACCAGATTCGGGATTTATCATCTTTAAGCATATTAATCATTGATTTAATCCTTGCATCAGAGATAATCAAAAGAATAATTTCATAAATTATCCAGACAAAAATAAAATAAATATCTTAACACTTGGACTGGACTGACATAATTGGACTGGAACCCTGGACAGGATTGGACTTGACAACTAAACTTATGAACCTGACATTTGGACTGTACCGAACCAAATTAATTAATTAAGTCACATTTTGAGGCCTAAGCTCAATATTAAACTCTAATTAATAATAAAGCTCAATGTTTATTTAATTTAAATAACTACAACAATGGGGTGTCTATAGAGCCCCTCGGCGACGAGGGAGCCCGCGCGCGGACGAACGTCATCGAAAACAACACATTAGACCATAAGACTCTGAATAGGCTCGAGGAGCATGCAACAGATATGAGGTCAGACCTTCATAAGGCTGCCTACGTATCCTCTGAGGAGGAATTAGACCAACGTAGTTTGATAAAATACAGATATTGTTCGAAGCCGGAGCCAACGATAACAACGATTGGTCGTCGGACAATATATTAAAGAAAATTATGTCTGTTGCCCTCTGGCAACAGACATAATTTTCTTTAATATATTGTCAACAGACCAAATTGATTTGAATGGTCAACAGACAAAACCCATATCTAGATGCCGGAGCCCCAAATCAATTTGAAAGGGTCATCTAGACATGTAAAAGAAGTAATAACTATGTCCATTGCCAAAGCCCCCAAATCGATTTGAAATGGTCAACGGACATAGCCATATATCTAGATGCCAGAGCCCCCAAATTGACTTGAAAAGGTCGTCTAGACATACAAAAAGGTAATATTGCACGTTGCCGGATCCCCCAAATTGATTTGAAAGGTCAACAGACGAGACGATCGTATTGTTAGATGTTGGAGCCCCTAAATTGATTTGAAAATGGTTGTCTAGCAGTATGGGAATAACTTTGGCCGTTGTCGGAGCCACCAAATTGATTTAAGTGGTCGACAGAGAAAGTAAAAGCTTGACTAAGAGCCGAAGCCAACAATGCGTCAAAGCGGCTGGTTTCTTAGTCAAAATCGGACTTATATCCAAGAGCGGAGCCAACAACGCGTCAAAGCTGTTGGTCGCTTCGATAAAAGAAACTTTTGGAAATATCACTCAAAGCCAAAGCTAAGAATATCATAAAGACAACTGGTCATTGAGTGTCGAACATACCAATATAATTGATATGAAGAAAATATTGCTTCTAGCAAGAAACATGGGATTTGCATTGGCATTAAACCTTACAAGAATTCATCGTATTGAGCAACAGATTCAAATAATTGGATCGTAAAACAATCTGAGGATAGGATAGGAAACATGCACATGCAAGCATGCAAACCCACAAATGTCGGATAAAAACGTCTTAAGCAGAAAGAGTTACATATCATGTGAAATGCATAGACAAACAAAACATGCATAATTTAGGAGATTGAACATTTACGCAAGCACACGATGCACACAAGCACACAAGGTATGCATCTCACACAAGGATGCAAAAGATATTTTTTTTATTTCCTCTCTTTTTTTTTCTAGGGTTTGAAAGCTGACCAGTTGGTCAGAGGACAAAAGAATTTGAAATTTTGAGTCAAAAATCGGCCGATTGCTCAATAGGTTTGGAATTTTTTTAAGAGTTAACTACGCGGTTGACCACTGTAGTATAACCCAAATTTCACTTTAGTCACTGAACTTTGATTTGTGTCAAAGTGACCATTGAACTCGTTAATTGATCTCAATTAGGTAATTCTATTAATTTTGATCTGTTAACTGCTCATGTGCAACGCACGTGAGCGTTAAGTAAAGGACAAAATTTTCAAATGAAAAAAAAAACAAGATCCTCTTTCTTTCTCTTTGTTTTCAATTAATTAAATCCTAATCTTCTTCACCCAGATCGCCACTACTGACTACCCCCCTCCACCACCACCTTCACTGTCTATTGCCCACCGCCATTACCACCAC
Source organism: Escallonia rubra (assembly GCA_033065855.1). Classification (NCBI taxonomy): domain Eukaryota; kingdom Viridiplantae; phylum Streptophyta; class Magnoliopsida; order Escalloniales; family Escalloniaceae; genus Escallonia; species Escallonia rubra. The sequence goes on along the minus strand of JAVXUO010002304.1, from coordinate 74,657 downwards.
CAAGCCTCACTTCCCTGCCTATCTCGCCTCCCAGCCACCACCACCATGACCAAGTCGGAACCCTCATCTAAGCCTCACGCCACCACACTAAAATCTCACAACCCACAAACCACCACGACCAAGGCTCGCCCCCAATCACCACCACGACTAAGCCACTGCCCCACCCATTACCGCAACACCTTCATCACAACCCCCACCACACCCTTGTCATCCCCACCATTACAATAAACTAGCCCTCTACGACGTCAGTTGATTTTTGGGTTAACATTGATGGAATATGGTGCGGCGGTGGAGAGCTGGTATGGTGGTTTGTGACATTCGATTGTGGCAAAAAAAATGCCATTTTTGGTTTGGGTTGTTTCTTTTTGCAGATCTAGTCATAGGATATTGATTTTTCTTTTCTAATCGGTTTGGTTTTTGCTGTGGACCTGTGGTGATGGTGTTCCAGATTGGTGGTGCTGGGGGGAGGGGGGTATGTTATTGTGTTGGGTTTTTATTGTGGTAGTGGTGGGCTATATTGATGGCGGTTGTGAGTTTAACGGTGGAGGACCGAAGGTGGTCGTAGGTATGGCAGTGGTTGTGCTTGGTGGTGGTGTTGAGTTGGAATCACGGTTGCGCATGGTGATTGGGCCGTGGCTGTGCTCAGCGGCGATGGTGTTGGGTTGGTGTCATGGTTACGCGTGGTGATTGGGGGTGGAGACGTGGCTGTGCTCGGTGGAGGTGGTGCTTGGTTTGAAGTCAGAGACATGGAATCAGAAAATGAGAAAGAAGAAGAGGAAGAGGAAGAGGAAGAGGGATAAAAATAAAAAGAAAAATAGAAAGTGACGGATTTGTCCCTAAATTAAATTACTTAACAGACTTAGGCTCGACGGAACCTAACAGAATGACCTAATTGAGATCGATTAACGAGTTCAATGACCACTTTGGCACAAATTAAAGTTCAGTGACTAAAGTGAAATTTGGATTATACTACAGTGGTCAACCGCGTAGTTAACTCTTTTTTTAAATTCAAAAGTAAAAACCAGCCGATTAGTAAGTAAGTTTGACCAATTTAAACAGAAAACTAGGATTAATCCGTTTAGATTGTGCACGGTATTTAGGGTTTGTTCAACACTTCAAATCCAATCCAATCACGTCCTCTCTCAAATTTATTTCTCCCAAGGACTCCCAATTGTGTAATCCTAACCCAATTACATCTCTAGTCTATAAAATTCTTCAATCCTCTCTCATCTTCATCCAATTTTCTACGAATTATAGGGTTTACATGAACGAGGAGGGGACACGATCCGGCCACAAATTAGCCAAATTAGTAGTTTTCGGCCGACGAATTAAACAAAAGGATCATTCGTTATTGACTACAGACCAAGGAGTCTGCTTGAACAAACACTTTTTCATGGAAGAGGTATGTCTTCCAATGGATTCTCTCCCATTACACACGTTAATTCACCTTTTTCACACACAAGTCATCCTCATGCAAAGTGGGGCCTACCCATTCTATTTTCATGCACTTCATGCACGAATCGGACAATTCTTTACATGTTTTTTCCTTTTTCTTGATTTTGCTACCCCTCCCCATGAACATGCAATGTAGGGGCTTCCCAAACTTGGTTAGGGAATGATGGGCCAAAGACCCCAATTCAAAGGTGCTAGGATTGCACACGACGATCCATAGTAAAAAAGATCTTTTATGCTTGGCTGAGCGTTGGTGTGATTCCACCAACACTTTTCACTTGCCGTTTGGGGAAGCGACGCTTACCCCATACGATTTTGTAAATGTCACCAGTATTTGCATGCAAGGAGGCATGTTCTTTAAGCCTATGATCTCGACAAAGACTGAGACCTCGTTGTCTGGTTACTTGGCTTTGAGCCGTCCTACAAAAAGAATGGTTCCATCTTATTGGGCACCATTCATGCACACTACGAGGGTATGGATTTGGAGGGGGCCGATGGCCAGATGATTGATCAGTACGTCCAGGGGTTTCCGTTCTGTCTCTTAGGGGCACCCTTCTATTGTCGCAATGTCCTAGGGGCAGTCTCTGAGCTTCATGGGACATTGTGACATCTGGGAGGCATGTCTGTGCTCTTTCAGTTCTTTTCTAATTATTCTCATGCATGTTTTTTGGACATCTTTCTTAGTTGTCATTTTGGTTCACAGGTTTGGGCCTTTGAGGTCCTTGGGTCACGTGCTCCTTGCCTGGGAAAGGGGAACACTAGAAAGATTGAGCCGGCCATGTATCGGTGGAATTTTTGGGACGAGCGAGTGGGTGCCACCTGGGGGTACACTGGGACAATTTCAACGGGCTGACACAGCACTTGGCAAGTAATTCATTTGATTTTAGATTTTCTTTAATGCATACTTATGAATACTCATAATTGGCCTATTTTGCTTCCGGCGTCTTTGTCCAAGTAGGAGACGGCCAAGGCCTATCCTAAGGACTTGGCCCTCACTCGATGCTAAGTGTTGCTGGTGGGACCCTCGGAGGATGAGTTCTATCTAGGGGAGCGGGTGCTCTCCCAGCATCACATAGGCGTCGAGGTCCGGATTCTGATTTCCCATCCCCTAGAGATGTACCAAACGGGGACCCTAAACCGAGGACTGAGATAGAACTTGGTCAGAGGGATAGGTATATCCTCTCTAAGGTGGAAGAACGACCCTCGCACCTATGAGGCATTCGTGAAAGAGTACCTAGCTTCCTCACTGACGACGGTGTGGCCGAGGAGGGTACAGCCGGCCAGGGCTACCCGGGACGATCGGAAGGGAAAAGAGAAGAAAGAGGCAGAGTATGTTAACGATATCGTATTCCCCATTGGACGGTGTCGATCTTTCTGAACTGCAAGAGAGAGGAGCAGGAGTCGATCCCCCGGCCAAATAGGGATTCTGAGATTTTCAAGCTCAAGGAGCTCGCACAAGTCCAAATGGTAAACTCTAGACTTTACTGAGCTTAAATTTATATTTTTCACTTGCTTTTAATTTTATGCATTTGTCTATTATAGATCTCGTGCTCAGTGCTAAAGGATGCCTATTAGATGATTCACAGTCTTAAGGACATGGTATCCACTTACAGAGACTTACTAGAGGTGTAAGGGCCGTCCGCCGAGACGATTGAGGCACCTACCTCCACTCCCTCGATGCCATCTTCGGGAGGTAGGTCGAGTGGACGATAGAGCTCCGCGGAGCCTATGACCCCTTTTGTTGTTACCACTCAGACTCCTACATGAGGGGCCCCTGTACCTTGGAAAAAAAGTCGGGTGACTAGCAGGGTAACGAATCGAACATTTTTTAAGAAGGGTAGCCAACAGAAGCATGTGCTGGCGAAGGGCAAACAATTTTTTGGGGGAAGGAAGTTGCCTCGATCTTTCGCAAGACCTACAAGAAGCCCCAGTCAGATAAGATTATGGTATTGGAGTAATCCCACGATCCGAAAGGCGAGGAAAAAGAGTACGAAGAGGATGATAAGGAAGAGGTGGAACCCTCGGGGACCGGCGACAAGGAGGAGGCCAGCCCGAAGAGGACCTAAAGGGGTAGATGAATTTGCTTTACAGTAACTTAGAGTAAAGATGTCAAAAGGGCCAGGCCGCCCGCAGGCCGGCCCGGCCCTAAAGATGAATAGTGATGGCCCTAACCCGTAGGGCCTTGGGCCAGGGCTAGGGTCAGGCCTAATATTTTCCAAATTTGTCCCCGGCTCGGCCTAGCCCTAAAAAGGCCCGGCTCAGGCCTGACCCCCAGCCCAGTTCTAACCACTTTTCGGCCTTATTCTGGCCCTAAACCATTTTGAGTTACTTTTTTTTTTCTTTCCCCTTCTTTCCTGTGCCTCATTCTTTCTCTACCTCATATTTTTCTCTTTTTATTTAACTTTTTGGACATACACATTTCTTTTCAGCTCATGATGATGGTTCCTACTTCTTTACCTACTTTTACTTGCAAGGCTCCTCTGTATTAGTTTCATGGAATTATGAAGAGAAAATATATGTTTGTTTGTCTAGGAACTAGAAACAACACGATTTAGGTAATGAAAATGGTGAACATAACACTAGAAAGCACAAAAAAGTTCATGGTAAAAGTGGTATAATGATGCATGCTTTTAATGAGATACATAATACTACGTAAAATGCAAAGCTAGATGTATGTTTGAGTGAAAAATTTTAGAGATATCCATTGGAAAAAGTTTTGTAGGTATCCATTGTTGAGTTTAGATAACAAAAAATTTCATGACTAAAAGTTATATTTTCTCCTGTGAAAAAATTGTCTTTTTGCGAACAAAATTACTCTTTGTTACAAATCAATACTCTCAAATAGAGTAAAAGTAAAGCTTTTAGGCACTTCATTAGTCATGAGAGAGATATTGAATGGTTTAGGGCCTATCAATTACATTTATTTCGTGAATTAATATTTTCGCAACACAAAAAAGGAAATTAAAGAAAAAGGGCCTGGGCCCGGCCTTAAAGTTATGGCCTAGGGCTTGGGCCTGGACAGGGCCTCCATTAATTAGATTTGGGCCCGACCCAGTTTTCAAGGCCCGAAGCCCTAAATGGCCCGGCCCATTTTCTGGCCCTCTGGGCCGTGGCTGGGCCAGCCCAAGCCCGACCCTTTGACACCTCTACCTTAGAGTCCCCTAGGGACTATTTCCAACTCTTATGTAATGCACTATTAATTTTTTACTTTGCTTAGTAAATTCTAGGTTAATGCCTAGTTTAAATGTATGCTCACACACTTGCACATAAAGAAATGAGGTTGGGCTAAAACTTGATTGAAAAAAATTGAGATTGAATTGAGTTGCTTGAACAGGTACAGGGTTTGGCCTAAAAATAGGCAAACCCGATCAAATTTTTACAATCACTGACTAACCGGCCGGTTATCAGTTGCAATATCAAATTCTTGAGTAAAATGAATGGTTGAATATAAACAAAATCAAATTTTATGGTGAAATTGGATGGTTGATCAGAGACGAAATCCAATTTAGTGGTAAAACCGGACGGTTGATTAGAAGAAAAATCAATTTTTTGGTAAAATCGGACGGTTGATCAGAGAGATTGATAGTCAAAATATTCAAATTAAATAGGAAAACATGCTGCCGAAAACCGTCTGGTTCTTCCGATAAATTTTTTTTGATTTTTTAAATTTCCACATCCTATCACTATATGACTTAGGGCTCTCTCATTAAAGATTCATGACTTATCCTTTCAGAGGGGCATTCGACTTCCATTCTCTTAGAAGAGCTCCCAATGGCTTTCGACGATAACCCTACAATCTTCAAGCTCCAATTTTGAGCTTTTGTTGATTCATTCAACAAGATCGAACTCATTCACCTTGATGGCCGATTCAATCTGAGGTTTATGACGAGTATGCGGAATGTGGTTGTTCATGAAGACATTCTCCAGGCGACATGAAAATTCTGGGATACTAATGACAATGTTTTTCGATTCAGTTTGGATGAACTTTGCTCGACTCACGAGGAATTCTCTACTCTAGTAGATATTCCAGTTAATCTACCCATTGTTGTTCATGTCATCCAAGATGGTCATGTCAAGGCCCTCATGGATTGCTGAAAGTTAGGGAGGAATGCGATAGGTCTTTTATTCGAGGTGAGGGTATCTTGCTTTATCCCATAATAGAATACTTCTCTTCTAAACCGGATAGCCGTGATCCGAAGTACGCATGTAGCCAAGTGGTGGCTCTAGCTTTAAATCTGGTGGCCAAATACCTCACTTTTATTGGCCCTGGTATTGCTGGTGTGAGGCTAACTGAGTTATTAGTTCAGGTTTCTTCCAAAGGAAAAACCCTGATTCCAGTAGCAGTGGCTAAAACACTAAACGGCATTACCGACGTGCATGAAGATCTAAGCCTTGCATTTATGGTAGCCACTCGCTTCTGTATATATGGCTCTTGGAACATATGCAGCTAACAGCTGCTCCTACTGAGGGTAAACATCACCCATATTCTTTTCGTTCTCGGTCTTTGCTCTTTGAAGGTTGCTATGGCATAGATGATTGGACTCACTTATTCAGTGTGTGGGAGTCCAAAGATATCCATTGGCAATAACCCTGGTGAGGAGTCCATGGGTCTATTCTGTAAACTTCCAGATATTTGTGTGTCTGTCTCTTGGGATTGCGTTATTCTTCATTTTGCTTCACATGTGGGATTCTGAGACAATTCGATTATAAGCAGGTTGTTTCGGATTTTTACAGTAACTTTATTGATGTGGTGAATAACCCTAGTCCTTCACTGATTAAGGCCGTTTGTAAAGGTTGGGGCTCTCCTCCATACTTTGATCGTTTCATATGGAGTGACACATTTGTCAGTTGTATGGATCTGGTTGCCTAACCGCTGTCTGATGAGTATATCAATTGGTTTTGGCCTATGGTTAAGGAAAAGGTTCAGGCTTTGGAGAGAAAACTAAGGGCAAAGTAAGTTTGTGTTTTTCGGAGTGCATGTGAGATCAGGTTTCTAGAGCGAGCTAAAGAGGGAGCTTGTGCTGCGATTAGCTTACGGACTAAAGCACTTGATTCTAGCAAATCTTCTTAGAGTATAATTCAAAGTTTCCGTCGTCCTCAAGTTAAGAGAGAAATCTAGGTTACATGGATCAGACGGTCTTGGATCGGCTCCCAACTACTTGAGGAGAAGTTTGATGTGGACGGGAATCTTATACGGTCTCTGCACATTGATGAACCATGGAAACACCCTGCCTTGCTGCCTAAGAAGAAACAACAAAAGAGGCCACTGTCTACCAAAGCTACTCAAGACCCGGAAGATGAAGTGGATGCTTATATCGAGGGTCAGTTTGATCACAGGCGTGGTAAGGGTACGTAAATTGCAAATGTGAATCAAGGTTCAGCTTTCGAGGCAGAAGTGCTGGAGGGCGTGATCCTAATATCTCAAAGGTTGACTTACATGAAGGATATGGAGAAGTTCAAGTCAATCATATTTTTGGATGAAGAGATCGTCTGGCTTCAAAGAAGAAAAAATGAATGTGTTGATCGATTACCCTTAGGTTGCTGATAGGACCTAGAAGTTTTTCTTTTTGCCATAACTTTTGCCTAGGCCGCCCTTTGCAGGGTTTTTGTCCTAGTGGGCATTTTTTTAATTTTCACTAGTATTTTTATTTTCATTTTTCTTTGCCCTAACTTTCGCCTAGGCCGCCTTTCGCAGGGCTTTCGTCCTAGTTGGCATTTTTATTTTTCTCGAGGATGTAGTCGATATCTTAGACAGTGGAATAAAAGACTTTCATTAAAACTTAACCGCACCAGAGGTAACTTTACGAGTTGCCTATCTACCTCCATCTATGTGTTACGTTGACAAGTGTGTGCTGGATAATATTCTTAAGCAAGGTCAGGTCGTTCATAGTTCAATTACAAATTTTGCTCAAGCATAATACTTCTTTAGTCGGTCTAGATTGGCTAATTGCGACAATCAATCTCATCTAAATTGACTAATAATGATGCACCTCTAGTTATGATTTGCTTGATCATATAGGGACCTGACCAATTGTGTTCAAACTTTCCTCGCGACTTCCAAATTTGTCCAATATTTTCCTTCAGTACCAAATCTCCTTCTTTCAAACCGCGCCCCTTCACTCTCTTGTTAAAGGCTCTTGCAACTCTCTTCAGATAACCCTAAATGTGGTATAACGCTTTCAGCCTTTTCTCATCTACCAACGCTAATTCTTTAAAAAAAATTCTCACCAAATCTTCCTCGGCTATCTGGTTTTTTAATAATACTCTCAAAGAATTCACATCCAATTATGTTGGGAGTACGACCTCCATGCCATAGACTAATGAATATGGGGCAGCTATGGTTGATATTCTCATTAATGTCACTTAGCCCCAGAGGGCGTAGGGAAGATTATCTGGCAACTCCTACTGGAATCCGTCATCTTACTCAGCATGGTCTTGATATTATTATTGGAGGCTTTTATAACCCTATTGGTCTGCGAAAGGTGTGGTGATGAGCGATGTCGGATGATACCATACTTCTCGGCTAAATCTGTGACCTATCTTTCAAAATGTAGTCCATTATCCGAAATCAATTCCCGAGGCACTCTATACCAATAGATGATATTGGTCTGGATGAACTGGGTCATTTTCCTGGCATTGAGCACGGCATAGGAAGCGACTCACTCACTTCGTGAAATACTCTATGGGCACCAAAATAAACTCATGTCCATTAGAACCCTTAGGATTGATCTTTCCTATCGCATTTATTCCCTAAACTGAAAAGGGCCATGGAGATGCTACAAATTGGCGTACACTTGGCACTTATTGTAATATCCCGATCTTAAATTAAGATGACGGTTAGTTATGATAAATTTACTTAGACTATTGGCGTCCGTTGTGCATTGGGTGGGACTTTACTATTTCGCAATTGATTAACTGTATAAATGAAAAAAGAGTAAGACATAGAGATAGCATGTACACTACTTTGGTGACGGCTAACACTTCGAAGAATTATTTCTAGTATGGTGGAATTTTTTTTTTTAAGAGTATTGATATTCGAGGTATTACTTATCAGTGGGTTAAAGTGTGTTAAATGTGTATCACAGCTTGGTGCTTTAAGCTCTTTAGTGCATGTACTTGTAAAGTCGCTCGAAATTATATCCGGGTTTGGTTATTAACCGTTTAGATAGATCTAGTTGTGTAAGCACTTGAGATGTTATGTCGGTTGGTATATGAGATCAAGCATGATTGAGATCAGCTATGAAAGTAACACAAAATTTCAAGGACAAAATTTCTTTAAGGAGAAGATAATGTAATATCTCGAACCTAGTTTTGAACTTTTTGATAATTTCTAATACCTTTACTTATTTCTTTGGGTTAATTACAGAACTGTCCCCTGTGGTTTACACGTTTTTGCACTTTGCCCCTCGTGTTTTCAACTTTTGCAATAATGTCCCCTGAGGTTGACAAAACCATTGCAAACGGCTCCAAAATTGGATGGCCGTTCAATTTTCGGCGTTAAGTCCGCATGTGCGGTGCACATGCCATTTTGGCATGGGCAAATATGTCATTTCCCATACACTCATCTTCCCTTCCCTTTCTCACTCTGTTCCTCGTGTTCTCTCTCTCTCTCTCTCTCCCTCCTAATCTCAATCTGCACAAGAATGGAGCTGGAATTAATCTCAACTCTTCCATTGATTCGAAATTGCTCCCAAGATTCCATAAAATACCAACATATCTAAATCATAAGAATGGCTTTTCACCAAGATTCCGTAAAATACCAACATGCTCCCAAGATTCTGAAGGATTATTAGCCGCAGAATGATGTTTTTCTCTAAGAAATTCAAATCAATTTGTGAGAAAAGGGGAATAGAATGATTAGATGTTATAGCTTATAAACAAACCTCTGGCACACACAAACCCTAACCGCAACAGTTAGATTTGTACCTCTTTCTCATTTAAAGTTTCAACGTTTCAATATGTTAATCAATCAAGGCCCATGAATTCGTCCAATTCAAGCTACGAACCATCTGGGTTTCGCAATTCGAGAGAAATGGGTGGTGGGTTTGGGTTCAAGTCGCCGGCAGCTGGGTCGAATTCGAGCCTTTCCCTGCCGCGACTTCAGAAGGTGCGAAAGCAAATGGTAGTTTAAGATTTGGAGTCAAAAAATGAGAGAGGAATGCAGCTTTTGCTTTTTACCCTAAGCAAAGAGCATTTCAGAGAGTCACCAATCAGACCCTTGTATATCTCCACCTCTAAATCAGTTTCCTATTGTTGCGAGTGACAAACATTCTTGGGAAAATATGGCAGTTGATGTGGTAAGTCCAAGAATCTCATTTTCCTATGACCTCAACCAAGCAGGTGATGTTGTCCTAGTTGAGCCACACCAGTATAGATCTGATTCATCGGGTTCAAACTCCACCATCGACTTTGATTTCTGCATCACTAGTTGAGACACACCTGTGACAATTGAATTCCTGCACAATTGAGATTAGGGGAGGGAGGGAGAGATAGAGAGAGAGAGAACATGAGGAACATAGTGAGAAAGGGAAGGGAAGATGAGTGTAGGGGAAATGACATATTTGCCCATGCCAAAATGGCATGTGCACCGCACATGCGGACTTAACGCCAAAAATTGAACGGCCATCCAATTTTGGAGCCGTTTGCAATGGTTTTGTCAACCTCAGGAGACATTATTACAAAAGTTGAAAACACAAGGGGCAAAGTGCAAAAACGTGTAAACCACAGGGGACAGTTTTGTAACTAACCCTATTTCTTTAGCTGCAATTTCTTTTTACAAATAATTACGTATTTTGTGACGATTGGCATAAGTAATGTGATTCTCAATTAATGAAAGTGAGTGAAGTACCTTGAGAAATTATTACTACATTAGGGTTTAGTATATAATTAATGTTATATCTCATTTTGGTTATTTTAAATATGGCAGAGAGCCAGAGATTGAGAGATTAGAGGTGGTTAAAGGAAAAAAGGGGGGGGGGGGGGGGGGTGGTCTTGTGTTGAACTTTGAAAGGGAGAGAAAGAAAGAACAAATAAGAGAATAGGTATAATGCCCTAACATAGGGTAATCTTAACCCAACTAGAGTATTACAACACATCAGCTAATCAAAATATTCTAATAATACAACTCATTCTAACTCATTTGGTTTTTACAAAACACACATAGCAGGCTCTGTGCCAGATCTCAGAGTTGACATACTGCTCTATTTCAAGTAAAACTTCACAAATGTACAAGTGTCCCCTTACTCATCTTCTCACCGTTCCTCACTCTTTTTCCTTGCCTTTTGAGGGTCCAGCTCCTTGATCTAAAATATTATGGGTAAAACCCGTTAGCCCGCTGGCTTAATAACATAATCAAAGACATTTAATGTAATTTTCAACTCAAGAATATTGATAATGCATGCTATTGCAATTCAATCGCATTACAATGTTCTGCATGTGCACGTTAAACATATCAAAATTTCACACTTAGTTGAGTATTACAAAAGTTTACCATTCCTGAATTCAGCCCCATCAATAGTCCACCCTTAACACCACGCCCGGATGTAAGGTCACAACCTTTGCTTCGGCCAAATGCAAAGTAACTGAAAACAAATGAACATCAATATTGCCTCGGGTAGTAGTAGGAGTTATAACTGTACAGCTCAAACAGTGCATTGCTACTCAAACATAATCAAATCAACCCCCAATCATATGAAAGATAATAATCATCAACTATATATCAACCAGCCCTTACAATGAAATGATGTAATATGCTCTTGTATAAGCAAACAAATCGTTCCATACATGTAGTTGTCATAATTTTCATGTACTTACACAATAAAACTTAGCAATCAAATATTTAGTCACTTTCATCGAGAAACATCATCTTCATACCATCTTGAACATGTAATATAATCATTTATATTCAGCAAATGAACTTCACTGATGTGACATAATAAACATGTTCGAAACGATGTTCTAACCACATCTAGTTTAACCTAACTCAACAATTCACATGTATTATAACCTATTTCATGTCTTTCAAAATCTCCAATATGTTAAACATGTTTAGATTCACTTATTAACAAGTCTGCAATAAGTATTCAAAAGTTTGACAAAGAATTCATACTTAATAAATTATGCTAACATAACATATATCTATATGCATGCCTTTAGAGCCCATTAAAAACCTTTAACTATCTTATCTAAAATTTGAGATAAAAGTTTCAAAATTGAAACACCTTCAAAAGACTCCTCAAAACACGTTCAAAACACTATTTGAAACCCCCACAAAGTTTCCAAATCAATTGCTTAACGTTCCCCTACAAAAACAAGACTTACTTCAAGATTTTGGAAGGTTTTTGGTTGATTTTCGTGAAATTTTCTGTCAAAAACATGGTAAGAAGATTTAAGCATGACAATTAGGTCTTTTTAACTCAAATTAGAAGCATGTAAATAGGTGTCAAGTGGAGGTGGAGAAGTCAAGCACCACGAGGCTCTAAGCACGACGTGGCAAGACACGGTTGTGCCACCTAGCAAACACGACAGGGCTCAAAGCACGAAGAGGCTCGAAGCACGACATGTCGCGATAATATGTTGACACATCACAATCACGACGATGATAGGTAGCACGAGGTGGCACAATTCTGTGCAAAAAGCGTAAACAATTCCAGGCAGACCGGTCAACCGGTTACTCCCAGCTAGAGTTCCCATCATTTCTATTTTCAACTCTTCTAAAAATATTTTTGGTCATTCTTATTGATCATTTAATGTTTCTAAACATCAATTATGGTTGCATTAATGTTCATACATACCTTTTTTCCGTTTCTAACATTTTGTTCACCTTCGTACACAATTTACTTCATTCAAGATGTTTAACACATCATCATACATTCGAACACATTATCATGCATAGTTCATCGTAATTATTTTCATACAAAGTAATATATCTAATCATACTTAAATATGTAATCAAAACATGTAAAATGTTGGGTTCTCCCGACAGGGGAGAGAGGCAGTCGACCCTAATAAGCCTGCAACACCGGCGCTGTTTTTGATCAACCATTCCCATTTTTTGGCTACACCTACAGTTGCTGGCATCGAACCTCTGTAGTATGGCTCTTCACCACTACTACCCTGTTCTATCAACCTCCATTGCCGACAGCTCCAATATATCCCGTGCCACCACCCAACGCCTCTACGTGCTGCCAACGGCATTGAAAACTGCAAGCAGCACCACTCGTCACCCTCGCTGCCCTATTCGTGAAACCAATGCCAACCACCTTGAAATCACCACCATCGTGGCGCACCCCAATGGAACCGCACGGTACCCATCACCCATCAACCACAATTTCGATCGACACCAAAAGACAGCCACCGGTCAAACATCACTACAACGATGGTCACATGTCAACTGTCGTCACATAATGACCACAGCTAGCCGTGGATCACCTCGGTGCCACCGCTGTCAATGAGTCACAGCCATAGTGACTTCAAACCAATTTTGTCATTACAGATGTACGGTTAGCCAAAAACGGCCCAACCTTGTCGTCGATTTTTAGCCCTTTCATCCTGAATCTGCTCGGAAAAAAAAACTTCTCTGATCTTTTTATTCAGAAATTCTAAAACTTCTAGGTTTGCAAGAGATCAGAGTGGTCTGAGCCACTGCGCATGTAGGTTCACGGTGGTAATTGCTAGTGGTGTAATGTGTACGTAGTGAATTAGACTAAAGTGTGGTGGTGTGTGTGCGATGGTATTTTCTGTAAGTTTATGCAGTGGATATGTTGAGCAGCGAGTGTGCACTATGTGTAACAGGGTGCAATTTGTTTGTGTGCATAATGTGGAGTGTGACGTGGGATTGGTTTTTGGGTGTAGAACATTAACAAAAATGGGGGTGGACTGGTTAAGAATTGTTCAAAGGTGGCACTTGTAGTGGTAAGTTGTGTGGAAGCTAGCAGCCTGTGTGTTAGGTTTTGGTGGTATGGACAATGAAATGAAATTTGGCAGTACCATTGCGATATTATTGTGGTTGCAGTGGTGGTTTAATGATAGTGCTTGCGGTGGCTGGACTGGAGTAGCTGTGGTGGTGTATATATGGCAGTGTGAATTGGGTAACAATGTGTAGTGTGAGTAGGTGTACTCTGTGTGTATGTGTGAGTGAGAGAGAGAGAGAGAGAGATAGATGAAGGGTGAGGGGTTACATGGTAGCCGTGCGTGAATAGTGTTGTGCGTGTATTGTGCGTGCTTGGTGTGTGCGTGTGTTCTATATGTGTGAAGGGGTGTGCGTGTATTCTCTTTATGTGTGTGTATGTAGATGCATTGTAGTTCAGGTACATTGTCTATAGTGTGTGTCCTGGTGTGTTACAATGTGTGGGCATGAGCAAATAGTGCGTGTTTAAATGTGTTTGCGTGTGTATAGTGTGTGAGTGTAGATAATGTGGGTGGGTGAGTGTGTGTACACAATGTGTGTATTTTGACAGTGTGTCTATGTGTGTGTGTGAAATATGCCCAGTGTGTAGAAAATGTGTGTATATGTGTGTGCACTTTTTGTCTACTATGTGTATGTGTGTGCACTTTGTGTACTATGTGTATGAGTGTGGTGTGTCGGTGTACATAAACACCACGTGTGTGTGTGTAGTCAACGGGTATACATGGGTGCTATGGGAGGAAAGAGGAAATATGAATGGGTGCATGTTGTTATTGGTTAGTTCAAGGTTTAAGGCTTAAGTAACGAGAAATATATATTTCTTGTTCAGATATACGTTGAACCCAAGTTCGTTAATCGATTGTCACTCGGAATGGGGGTTGTCGGGTGTGAATGAGGCCAATACATTGTTTATGGTAATGGAGAAGTTAAACATTGTATCTTAGAATACAATGCTTAGTGGGTTATCAAAATGGGTGAGTTGCGGCTGTGTAAAGGTCGGTTTAATTGAATGCAGTGTTTGAATTGCTGAGGAGATGTATAATAGGTATATTGTGCCTTGATCAACGATGCCTTCGGGTTATAGTAAAGCTTGCAACATGGAGATATAAAGAATGGCCCTGAAAATTCTTTTAGCCAGATGTAGCAGCATGGTCGTCGCTCCAGAGATTTTGATGTGGGGAAATGCATATCGTCATGTGAGTGAGCTCTGATCCATCTAGTGTTTTTATATAAAACTTATACATTATTTATGTTTGAAGAATCACTGTTTGCCAGAAACGGATAATTATAGTGACGTTTATCTATTTCTTAAATGAACGAACAGTTTGTCGAGTATGAACTGCGTTTAGAGACACTTATATCTTTTTTAAAAGCGAACATGCATGTAAAGAATGTTTTGATAACGATTGTTGTGAAATTTAGATTTAAAATGCTTAGTGCAAGTGTGACTGGTTCTCGGATTAATATGCTTTTGGATATGAAACGTCTTGAAAAAAAAAATGAAATGAAGTGGGATGGCTTGACCATCAATTGTTCAGTGATTGTGTTTATGATAAATGAACGGGGTGGTTTTTACTTATTCAGTTGCTTTGCCTCATATCTAACATGAGAAAGTTATATTTCGGGTCCTTGTCAACTAGACAAAATGTTGACGCGCGCAATACTGTTGCTCGTGGTCACCACTGCATTCACAATGATTATTATCTAGTAGTGGGATTCTGGGTCCAAGTCAGTGAGACCAAACACTGACCACAGTATACTGTTTGAGTTAGTGTGGGGCTGGAAATTTTCTTATAATGATGTTTACGTGCTAAGTGCGTTTTGTGCCCTCAGAGTTATTTTACTTCTACTTATTCAAGCTTTATCGAATAATTCCATTTACTACTTTCAAATATTATTTCTCGATAAAGTTGTTATTTTGGTTAACTGAATTATTTCTAATATGCTACGGTCCAGCTAGTTGAGTCATTGGTTACTTACTGAGCACGTCTAAGCTAACACCCTTACTTATCATTTCAGGTCCGAAGTAAGGTGTCGGTGACAAGAGAGGGCTTGAGATTTTAAGGAGAAATGCTATGGACTTTGGGGACTGCATTAGTTGATCATGAGTTGTATCATAAGTGATATTTCAAGAAGGATTGCAATGAAATTCGAAAATAAGTTTTTTTTTATAGAACTGTAGGTTTAGATATAGTTATTGACTATTGGGAGTTATGAAGAGTTCTGGCATAAGTGTTGTACTGAAATTTTGAAATTTAAAATTTCATTTGAAGTCGTAAAAGTTTTAGTTCCGCTGCATTCATCTTCATTTTAGTGAGTTAGGCTTGACAGAGCCCTGTGAAAGTCTAATGGGCATGTGGCTGGTCACAGACCTAGCTTATGGGTCCACCTGTGGGTTCGGGTCGTGACATTTATGACACCTTCTTACATACTCGACATAATCATGCTCCATAGTAGTCTAATAATGTCCATGTTGGAGAATCTTCTTCGCTGACATTTGGCTATTCATATTCGGTCCACGCTCTCATGCATGTATATCTTCCATAATTCGACGGCTTTCTCTCTTAGTCACACACAATAGGTGTTCTGCATTTGTAACGTCTCTTGTATAAACATCGGTACGCATGCAATGAACTGTGCTGCCCACCTTCTCAAAAGATACGCGGTCCTTTGTGGAAGCTTCATCAGGGTGTTTACCATCCCGGACCAGATTCTAGACATCCGTGTACCATGGTTCAGCTATTATGTCTTCTTCTATGGATGATATCATGAAGCAATAATCTAGTCGATCCCTTTTCTGTATCACGAATGGCTCTATTTCTGTTCCTTCAGGTATATCTACCATCGACGCTAGTGTGGCTAAGGCATCAACAAAAATGTTCTTAAGCCGATGTAGGCAATGGATTTTCACATATTCAATCTGATCTACATTTTCTCCACATGAGCATGGTATACCAGTAGAAGTTCATCTCTGATTCTCCACATCCCCTGAATCTGGTATATGATCAGCACTGAATCTCCATATATCGTTATCTCTCTAACTCCTAAGCTTCAAGCCATCTCTAAACCGATGATACAAACTTCATATTCAACATTGTTGTTAATACCGTCAAAATTCAACTTGATGGCTATGGGTGAACGAGCTCCGTCTGGTGAGATCAACAGTATCCCTACTCCAAATCTTTTGTTATTCGTTGCTCCGTCAAAATAAAAAATGCCACCACATCTCTGATTCTATGACACAGACTTCTTCATCCATGAATTTAACCTCCCATCATCCTCTTTCGCACAATCAGCTAATAAGTAGGCTACGGCCTTCCCTTTAACTGACTTTTGGGTGACATAGATGTTGAATTCCGAGAGCAACAAAAGTCATCTGGCGATACAGTTCGATAGGATTGGTTTCTCAAAAAGATATTTCATGGGATCTATCCTGGCCAACACTATGATAGGATAAGCTATAACAGACTGCCATAGTTACCCAAACCAAAGATACACACGTCTTCTCTAGGGCTAAATAGTTCACCTCTCCGTGGGTTAATTTTCTTATCTGACATAGTAAATGACTCTCTCAACCAAGGAATTCTCTAAATGTTGGGCTAACATGGCTCCGATTGCAGTACCGGTTACGGTTAGGTATAAAAATAAGGGACTTCTAGGTGTCAGAGGGCTTAAGTCTGGAGGATTGCTGAGGTAATCTTTGATCTTGTCGAAGGCCTCTTAGCATAAGAGGTTCCACTCTTTGGTTGAGTTTTTTTTCAACAACTTGAACACAGGCTCCCAAATTATGATCAGTTAGGATATGAACCGACTGATATATTGGATTCCTACTAAAAAATCCTCGAATTTCTTTTTCGTTCCTGGGTGGGGGCATCTCAATTATGGCTTTGATCTTAGCCGGGTCAACCTCTATACCCCATTTGCTAACCATAAATCATAGTAATTTTTTGGCTGTAACCTCGAACACACACTTCTGTGGGTTGAGTCTCACATTGTATTGCCTTAACCTCTCAAAATACTTCCTTAAGACTGTAATGATCTTTCCACTTTCTAGACTTGATGATCATATCATCGACATACACTTCTAACTCCTTATGAATCATATCATGGAGAAGGGTGGTAGCGGCGCGTATGTCGGCATTCTTCAATCTAAATGGCATCACTATGTAACAAAATGTGCCCCAGGGGATAATGAAAGTTATGTTCTCCTAATCTTCAGCCATCTTTATCTTATTATATCTTGCAATGCAATCTAAGAAAGAAACCAAGTCGTGCTCTGTGGTGTTGTCTATGATCATATCTGATGGGTAAGGGAAAGTCGTCCTTAGGGGAAGCTCGGTTGAGGTCTCGGTACTCGACACACATTCTGACTTGGCCAGTTAGTTTTGGGGACTAGTACGATGTTGGCTGGCCAAGTCGACTATTCAATTACTTGGATGAATCTGATGTGGAGCAACTTCATGACCTCTTCCTTAACCTTAAGGGACCACTCTAGCCTCAACTTATGGAACTTCTGCTTGACTGTTTTGGCTTCGGGTACGGTAGATAGGTGATATTCCACAATTGGTGGGTCAATATTGTGACACCCTCAACTCTAGTGACATCCTCAGGCTGAGTTATCGATCATAATCACAATCACAACCCTGAGCAGAATACAGAGCAACTACACCTTCGTTCATCATTAATAGACGCTTCAAGTTACGTCCTTACAAAAATTTTCTTACAAACATACATGAGACTGCAACAGAAGACTTTCAAGTCCTTAAACAACATATACATAACAACGTAATACACGACTGTAGTCGTGTAGCTCCTCTCAACGTACCCCGCAACTCAATCTTTGTTTTACCATTTCTAGCTTGTCTCACCTCGCTCAACTTTTCTAGCTTGTTTCTTTTCCCCTCCTAGAGGGTTCTCCTTGGTTAATCTTATAGCCTACACAATACAACTTAAGGAATGAACGCAAATCGCCCAGTAAAGACAACACGAGGACTATCGTGTTCGTGTGATTCAAAGGTCTAGGAGGAATAATAATCATCTCAACAATAACAATGAATCAAGAGTTTACAATAAATTTCAGCATCAACATAATTTGTCAAATGATCTTTTTCTTTCGTTAGACTAAGCGGCTTTAAGGCCCAACAGAACATCATTATTGCCATCTCCTCATGGACAAGACTAATAGACTGACTTACTGATTGACTAACTATGCAAGTGAACATTAAATCAAGAATTGCAAAAGTAAACATCAATGAAATGCAAAGGCAAACATCAATGAAATACAAGTAATCAAAATCATTAACATCGTAATAAAATCAAATATAGTGCAAACTCAGACACGATAGACTAGACTCGACTAGAAATGACAGACTCGACTTGAGCTCCATACATCCTTTTTGCCAGTGATCATATTTCACAGGCCATCCTCTTAATTTTGATGTCCCATTATGCAGGATGTTCATCTCAGTCCCATATAATCAAAAGAGACACTATCATCAAGAAAGGAACTAATCTATAATGTTTGTCCCTAACCGCGTTACAACTGAACAACAAGGCCTCATCAATTGGGTGAACTAAGGGAAATTATTTTACCTTGCGTTTTCAATAACAAAACTCAAGTAAGAATTACCAAGTAACAAAATCACCCAGTGTTCAACATAACTACAGAAATCCCACATAAGCATCATCAACTGGTAAGACTCGGGAGACACTTAACCAGAAGTCCGCAACAATACTCTTAAGAGGTAACAACACAAATGGTTCCTGGACTTTGGGCCATTCCGGGGTGTAGTCCTTGTAGTTTCAAATTCGTACAAATAGTCCTTGTAGTTTATAATCTTAGCTCACTTCCGTCTATTTTCAGCCGTTAGTGTGCCCAACAGTGGGGGCATTTTTGTCTTTTTCCTCACATTTCAGACTTCTGACAAAAATACCCTCCCTTAAAAAGCTTAAGATTTTTTTTATTAAGGGTAATCCCGTCACTTGATATTAATATAACCTAAACCCTAAATCTTTCTTCTTTCTCATCACAGCCGCCGCCATCGCCACCATCCTTCCACCATTACCGACCACTAATTGAACACACAATCCCCCCATTGTCCTTAAATTCCACCGGTTCTTAAATATCAAGAGTAACTCCGGCCACCACCACCCTTCAAACCGCTACTTACCGTCACTGTCCATTACCTCCACCACCCTTCTGCCCACCACCACTACATCTGAAAGCAACATCATCTTGTCCAAAGCCGGCATTTTGGTGAGATCGGCAACAACCAGGTACGACCATCGTAAGACACCAACCACCTCAAAACCCACAATCGTTGCCGTTGTCACCACAAGCCACCGTCACCACCTATTACACTGATTCTTGTCAACCACCAAATAGGAATGAGCTTCACCACCTATCACCCCCGTCTCATAAGCTATGAAAACTAATTAAGAGTAATCCTTCATAAATCTATCCCATTTTGCATCAATAATAGTTTTGATGGTGGTGGTTGGCATCACCATCAATTTGGATAGTGGTTGACTGCATCAACAGTTTGGACGTTGGTGGACGCTGAAATGCGAGGAGAAAAGATGAAAATGCCCCCGTTGTGGGGCACACTAACGGCTAAAAATAAACAGTCGTGGGAAAAAGGACTTAACGGGCTACAATTGAATAGTTTAGGAACTGCCTATACGAATTTGAAACTACAAGGACTACACCCCAAAATGGCCCAAAGTTCAAGGACCATTTGTGTTGTTTTCTCTACTCTTAAATAAGAGAAATATCAAGCATCAATAATTTTCGACAACTCACAACAGCCACACAACAATCTCTACATAACATCATCAATCAGCGACAGGGTGAACTTGGGAGAAACATGACCACAAGTCCTGAGCAGCGTTCTTTATTAGAAGAAATGTCGGTTGTCAATAATTGTCGACATCTCACAACAATCTCTACCATATTATCATCAACGAGGGCGGACTCGGGAGAAACTTAACCACAAGTCCTCAACAACGTTCTAAACTAGAAGAAATGTTGGTTATCAATAATTACCAACATCTCACAACAACCACACAACGGTCCCTACACAACATCATCACCAACATCTGGAATGCTAATGGAACCGAATCATAACATACTAGAATACGCATTACCCTTACTAAACTTCATCAATGAGGTGGACTAAGAGAAATTATTCTGACTTACTTAAGTCCTTAACAACAGAAGTCAAATAAATGAATACCGGTCATAATGAATACCTGTGTCCAACTATAACAACAAGAGTTTCACATAAACGTTATTAACATGACATGCTAATCGAAACAATGAATTAGCATATCTGAATCACACTGTCCTTACCTGATTGGCCTCTGGCTGAAGAGGTTATCAACTCGCAACTTCTGATTACAACGAGCCCCGGATTTCGGGGCCTAGGAGGAGTGACCTTTTCTTGAGGGATGTATATCGGTTGGTAGATATTGTCGAACATCATGGTCTTTGATCTACCGCATGATGTAGGCTGCATTCCTAAGTTTGAAGGGTAGTGCCCCTAACACAGTGGACCGTGCAATGCTTAGCATGCCCAAATTCTCGTCAGTTTATTTATGAAACTCCATCGTGGAAACAGAAAAAACCAATGGCTAGGTTTAGGTTATAATCGTCATTGGAATGATATTTCTAACCCTCATTGGTGACAATTTAAAGATCATAAGTATACGAGCTAACTTTGACTAGTCTTTACAATAATCTTGAAACATCGTCTCTATGCTTACTTATGACTGATACCGAGTCGTCCAACACCTTACACGCGAGTATGAGATTAGAACCTAAAGCTTAATTAACTCAATTCACATATTAGATAACTTAATTGACTTGTTGGTTATCGTCAAGTTCGAATCTGGGTCTAGGCTAGATAAACGTAGGGCTAATGGAGACTTCAAGGAGCAAAGTTTTGGAATTGGGCTGTACATGAAATATCCAAATTGGAAGACATGAGCTTTAAATCCCATAAATGGCTGTGGCCCCAGACTGCTTATGCGGGCCCATTTGATTGAATTCTCAATTTAGGCATTTGTTGAAGTAGATGGTGACATTTGGTACAATTGCGGCGGTAATGTTTTCACAATAAGCCAAATTACCAACTTAATACGAATACATAATAAAAGTGCACGTTCACAGTACCCAAGCGGCATATGCCAAAATTGCTATTACTTTTATCTTGGTGAACAATTTGGGATTGTTTTCGTCTTCAATGGATCCTTGATAACAAAATGGTGTCCTCTCATTGCCATATTATCTATATTTCCTTGAAAGTATGTGGATTCCTCTTAATCGATTTTCGTTTGTCAAAGGAGTTTGCCCTAATCGTGCAAAATTTTTTGGGCTGCAACCTAAGTTTAAACAAGAGGACGTGTTCCCTCCATAAAATGATAACTATAATTAACAATCGTCAAATAATCAACAACATTAATTAATTAATTATTAATTAATAATAGGCATTGCAGCTAATTTTTAGGGCAAATTACACTTATATCCCTGAGGTTAGGGTATAATTACAGGCGATGACAATAGTTTGGACAAATTACACATATGTCCGTTGACCAGACGGAATACAAAAAACCCTAACGATTTTAGCGAAAAGTCTTTATTGCCCCTAATTAAAATTAAAATTCCATGTTTCTTTTTATCTTTTTTTTTGTTTTCTCTCCTTTCTCTCTCAAATTCACTCTCAGATTCAATCTCCCCGCACCCCCACCCTACCCCGTCCCCTCCCCTCTCCCCACCCCGTTGTCGCACACTCCTCCTACGCCGACGCCAACTCCACCCCCGCACGCCGCCGCTGTCCCTCCCTCCCTACCACGCCGCAAGATCCCTCTCTGCCGCAAGACCCTCTCTTACCCATCGTGAATTGCCCCTCTATCTCTCTCATGCCATGACTCAAAATCACAGTAGGTATTTTTCTTGGGTTTTTGAATTGATGGTGGATTTTGGTTTGGGAAGAAAGAAGAGTGGGTTATGGCGGTGGTGCGGAGTGGTGGGTAACGGCGGTGATGCCGGGTATTTGGGTCACGAAGGTTGGTAGTGGTGTGTAAGTATCGTGGGGGGTGGCTACGAGGTAGGGGAGGGATGGGGCGATGGAGCTGCCGGTGTAGGGCGAGATAGGGGCTGCTGTGGGGGCGAGGTGGGGAGAGAAGAGATGGAGGGGGAAAGGCGACGTCGCCGGCGATGGGGGGCGACGCCGACAGAAGATTGGTCACTGGCGGTAATTTGAAAACCTAATTTGAAAATTAGGGTTTTCATACAAACCCTAAAAAACCCTAATTATATTGGACATTATATTGGACATAAGTGTAATTGCCTAAAAAATCTTAATCCTGATTTGAACATTTAAACTATTATACTGGACATAAGTGTAATTTATCAAAACTATTGTCCTTACCTGTAACTTAAACCATTAACTGCAATAAATGGCAGTATTGCCATGTTGAAAATACATAACGATGACACCATAAAAAAAATACACTTTTTGGATGGAACCCTAACAGATTGACACAAGTGTTACAAAATTAAGATTTTTTGGTCACGAATGTTATATTTTGAAACTCAGTGTCCTTGACTGTAATTACATCCTAACCTCAAGGATATAAGTGTAATTTGCCATAATTTTTATTTCTTCCTCCTCTTTGCAAGGTGGCGAGGGAGTTTAGGCAATTAAACATTGTCTTTTGTGGGGCATAAATGAAAAACCTTCACAAGTGAAGGGCATTACGCAAATGTTTCGAGATGGAATCCTGTCTTCACTAATCAACATACAAGCTTCACTGGGGCGTATATGCACACAAAGCACGAACCCTAACTGAGGAAGCTCCGGCGACGCTCCCAAAAACAAGCTCTAATCAGCACATCATCAACGCATAGATCATGGCTTCCGGTATTACAATTTTTATTCTTCATTTCGTATTCTTTCCTTAACGCATCATCGGCCATTTTGATCGCCACACGCACACATACACATACTAATAATTGGTTGGATTATGGATTCGTAGATGCTGATATGGAGGATTATGGATTCGAGTACTCGGAAGAGGAGGCCGAGGAGCAGGACGTTGACATTGAGAACCAATATTACAACTCCAAAGGTATTTCCCTTCCCTTGTTTTATTCTCCATCCGTTCTGTTGGCTTTTTCCCCTTTTTTGCAGAGTCCTAAGATAGATTTCGCTACTTGTGTCATGTAAAAATCAAATTGAAGTATCCTTTGGCAAGTCAAGGTAGAATAAAATTAATGAAAAAGTCAACGCTTACATTTTTTGATACTAGGAATTTGCAAAAAGTGAAATGGGAAAAATCCAATGGAATGGAGGAGTATTTTAGCTTCTTGATCTTTTGTGCATTGATGCGTGAATGTGTATGTCCATGTGTGCTTTAGTGATCCAACAGCGAAGCAGTCAACTATCAGCTATGATTCAGAATAGCTGGAGACTGGAGTAGTGGGCTTTAACTTCGAGGTTTAGAGCTGAAGGTTGTGAGTCGTGACGTGAGTTCAATATGATGGGGGTTGTGTCATGGGCGTATTGAGCATTTGTGGTGGTGGAGGGTACACAATATATGTGGCGTTATCTTAGGGCAGGTACAAGATTTATTCCATGGAAGTGCTTCACAATCCGACTACTAATAACAGGCCGGAAATAGTAGCCGCAGTGCTGCTAGTTATAGCCAAACCAAGTTGCAGCCCGGTTAGCTTTAAGTTTGAGTCTTTGGTAATAGGTCCCATTTTTCTCTTCTTCTCTGAGACTTTGCTGATACTTTTACTCCCCGTCACCTTTTTCCTTTGTCCGCTCTTTTATATCTTCTATGGATGTGCTCCTACAGTCCCACTAAGCAAGAAGATCTGTGGGATATACTCTTCTTTCTCGGACTACCAAAGCTTGTCCATTCTCTCTATCGAAATCTGCTTCCTGTGGATTGTACAATCTTTCTCCTACTGCTGGCAATCCGTATATGAAGAGGATTCATAACCATGTGTGATGAACCTGCTCTATCAAAATTCAAGGCTTTGACATTCACCATATTAGTATGAACCTAGGTTCTTGCTGAAAGATGATGTAGCCTGGGTGGAGTATCTAATTCAATTATGGGTTGACCTCTGACATTCACTAGGACTGAGACTGGACTTGGAAATCTATTTGCAGACTTAAATTTGTGAACGCTTGATTACACAATCTGTTGGGTTCATTAATAATCTCAAACAAATAGAAGTTCTCAACCCTGAGAATTTATCATCCAGCAGTCTTGCCAAAGATGCAGTACTTGGCTGTGATGTTATTGAAATGCAGCTAAAAGTACAGTAAGATCTGAAGGGAGCTTATTCCAGAGTGGAGCTAAAGCACAACTCTTAACTGGGATGCTGTATGCATGTTGAAAGTATACTAACAGGCTAGGAAATTTTCCTTCTTAACATGTGATTGGTTTGTCAGCTATTTGCATTGGATACTTATGGTAGGGTCTAGGTAGCATGGACACGGACACTGTGTCCGACACCGATTGGGACACCAGACACCGCAATTTTCAAAAAATCAGATTTTGGACACCGCTGAATTTTTATATATATATATATATACGCACACACACACATCTCAATTGGAGCAACTAAATTTCGTTCAAAATGGATGAGAAAGAAAGTAAGTAACATGAAATAGTCTCAACAGTAACAAGAAAAAATGTTGGCAACAAGAAAGCAGTTGAATGTCTCAACAGTATCAAGATTAGAGTCCCAATAATAACAAGAGAGAAGAAAAAAAGACATGGGACCAAAGACATGATGGAGAGGTTTTATATAGTCAGATAGTCTGTAAATGAGGTCGGAGATGTTGACCTATCTTATTCTAAACTGGCAAGCTTGGATACTTTGGGCAACAAAAAGAAGGAAAAGACAAAGTGATGAGAGAGAAAGAAGAAGGTACCTTTTGTTGGGTCAATCTGATTAGGGTTTGGCAAAACTCCATATTTATCCCTCAAATAAATTTGAAATATAGTATTTTGGCCCCATACAAGTGGACACTTCTTCACAAGGTGTCCGACACTTCTTCAAGAGGTGTCCGACACGGTGTCCGGTAATTAAAAAATAAATAAATAAATTCGGACACCGCTGAGAGGTGTCGGACACGTGTCCGGAGGTGTCGGTGAGGTGTCAAGGTGTCGGTAAGTGTCGGACACCATACCTCGTCCTATAAGAGGTGTCGGTGCTTCCTAGGGTAGGGTGGGGTTGAGTGGGTGGGTGTGTCGGTCTTTTTATATTGTGTTTAGTGTCTTCGGTAACAAGGTTGGGTTGGAGGGTTTGGTTGCAAGATGAGGGGTAAAGTGTACAGTGTCCAAAAAAGATTCCAATAACATGATTATATCTGACCTTTGCAGTAACAGTCAATGACAGCAGAGTAGGCAATCCTCAGGGGTGGCCATCCTACTTTACTTGAGACCATCTCCTTTGAATTTGTCTTTATTCTGTATATTTGACACATGAATGTCCTTGAGTTGGGGCTTATTACTTGTAGACGCCAACTCTGGAGCTCGTAGAGAAGAAAACATTACTCCTACACCCTTTCTTTGACAGGTAGGTATTACTTATGTACCGTTCATAGAATAATGAATGACTTGAATACTTACACGAGGAGAATATGGTTATTGTAAGACAAGTTTTTTGCTTCTCTGTCTTTCCTACTGTAGTTCTATACAGCGACATTTGTATCATGTTCTAAGTACCATTTAATTATCTTAGAGTGGGTTAGTTTTACTGCGAAGTTGGCACATAATCATGAAAGCTTGTTCCTTGAAACATTGGCAGGTTTGGTTGAGACTGATCCCCAGGGTGCACTTGCGGGCTTCGCTGAGGTAGTGCGTATGGAACCAGAGAAGGCAGAATGGTGAGCTTATTAGATCCTGCAATGTGCGGCAAGACTCAGAACAATGGGAAGAAGGCAATAGTTGTATAAATATCCCATCAGTGCACCATTCGTCTATCTTATATCTAGGAGAATATCTTAGATGAATGCCGTTTTCTCTCCAAAGCAAACATCTGACAACTTGTTAAGACTAGTTTTGCTGGTCTAGACATTTGTCACTTCCAAATGAATTTAGAAGTATTCCAGTGAAACAGAAGAGTAGAAGAACAAATTTTGCACCTTATGGATTAAATAGGGCTTCCTCATGTTTAGAAATATACACGGGAGCTATCGTTGACTTGGGCTTGACTAATGGTTAAATTTGTCAACTGGCTTTGATTCGTTTTGACTGTTTCATCAGGGGATTCAAAGCGCTCAAGCAAACTGTCAAGCTTCATTACCGTTTAGGGAGGTATAAAGAGATGATGGAAGCCTATAGGGTGATGCTGACCTACATTAAATCAGCAGTGACACGAAACTATAGTGAGAAATGTATAAACAGTATCATGGATTTTGTTTCTGGGTCTGCTAGCCAGAATTTTGGGCTTTTGCAAGAGTTTTATCAGACCACCCTGAAGGCCCTTGAAGAGGCTAAAAATGAGGTTAGAGGTTATATTGCATCACTCTTTAAAGGTTTCCCCTTTTATGGAAGCCTCTACATGATCTTTTTGTTTTTTGCTCCGTAGAGGTTGTGGTTTAAGACGAATCTTAAGCTTTGCAAGATCTGGTTTGACATGCGCGAGTATGGTCGAATGAATAAGGTATGCATCTGACTTCTCACACAAAATGTCTTATGGAGTACCAAAGCTGATCTTATGCACGCTGACAGATTTTGAAGGAGCTGCACAAATCTTGCCAAAAAGGGGATGGTAGTGATGATGAGAAGAAAGGAACCCAGCTTTTGGAGGTTTATGCAATTGAGATTCAAATGTACACCGAGACCAAGAATAACAAAAAACTCAAGGTCAGAAATTGTTTGCTGCATGATTGATGTTTCAATGAGATACTGTATGACTACATGTGTGAAATTTGGCAGGCATGTAAGACATTTTGTATGCTTGAATTCATATGGAGTATTGCAAGAGTAGCACTGAACACTAATAAATAATAAGTCTGTTAAAGTCATTAGACTTGACGTTGTTTTGCTGCAGTCTCATCGACTTCATGTCTGGGTACGGGATACATGAAGGTTCTGTTTTGGCTAATAAAGGGTATAAGAGTAGTTTCATACAGAGGACGTTGGAGAATAAACTTACTGACGCTCACGGCTTTCATTAGGTGGTAGATATTACTGATTAAATGCATTTAACGTTTGAGCGCTATGCATAAAAAATAGTATGAAATGTGCATTGACCAGCGATGTTCAAAATCTGAAAATTTTCAAAGTGCACCGTCGGCTGCTCTGGTGTTGTTAGACAGGATAGTGTAACGGTGATTGGGCCTGGTATTCTTATTATGACAAATTAATTCTTACCCACGAACTAAAGGTTTATAGGCAAGTAGGTACAGTGAGAAGATTTTGGTTGATGTTTCTTATAGTCTTCCAATATTTTTCATCGCTTCCTCTTAAACAAAAGCAAGAATTTGTACAAATTTGATGTTTGCATACTTGTCCACGATAGTGAAATCTCTAGAAATTTTTGTATTGACTCTCAGAAGAGAAAGGAATGAAGTGATGTGGGAGGAAGAGGAACAGAATATTGAAACTCAAGAGTTCACTCTTCAACTAGCTACTCGGTTGCATAAACATGGAATCACAATTAACTTAATCACCAGTTGATTGGATTTCTTAATCAAATCTCCGGTGGACTTAATCAAACCCCTAACATATCTTATATTACTCCTAAATCATCTAAATTTGATCATATAGTATCTAAATGGGCTGCGAATCGAGCATTCTGAGAAAATGGGGAGTCCGGCACCTTAGTTGCAGGATTCTTCAATCCTAGTCATGCTCCCAGCCTGGAACCTTGCTACCAGATTTGCACTGTATCCCGCTCCCATCCTGATTCCCACATTAGTTGTGATGCTCCCATTCGAGGACATCGCACCCGCTTCTACTCCCACCGACGATCTGTGCAACTAAGATTGGGACTTCAAGATGGAGTTGAAACTTATTTTTAATAAAAGTTTAGCCTCTCTTAACAAGAAAATACATTGCAGTTTACAAACTAGATGGTAAGAAGCTTAGAGCGATGAGTCATCAAGGTGAAATTCTGTAATATAGTTGTTATTTGAGAAAGATGGCTTCTTGAAATGCTTGGGGTTTAGAGTTATTCAAGTTTTGATTACTATATGCTTTCGCTACCCAAGCAATGCGTATCATGTTTGTTATTTTCATTAAGTAGCAAGCCATACTGAAGGAAAATGCTGGGTCAAATGTAGGAAAATCAGCTTTTCTTCTTTTGTTTTTGTTTTTTACTTTTGTGGCCACAGATAGGTTTCGTGTTTTAAGTTGTTTCTTATTCATTTAGTTCATGTTATAAATTTAGTTGAGTTTGTCTATGCGTCTAGGCTTGGTTGCAATGTACGATTACTCATAGATGGATTTAACAAGCTATACTGACTCTCTTTCTTCCTCCTACATATTCTAGAAGCATCCTAAGTCCTTACTGGAGAGTGAATCTACCTTTGATTCTTAACCTTTTCGTCAATCGATTCTCTTTCCGTTCTACCTCAATTTCCCTTGGAGCGGATCAATCTGATGTTGGCACTCAAATTTTGACCGAGACTGAAACTCTGTTTTACCATAGATTTTGGGCCTAGAATAGCTATAGTTGTCAGTATCTTACTGATGCAATGTAGAAAGCGTCCTTGGTAGTAATTTAGTTTGACTAATTTCAAGTTTTATGGTAATCACAGCATTCTAGTTATTTTAGTCGCAATGTCTTTCTTTCTGTCCAAGTCGTGTTAGCATATAAATTCTACTGTAATTTCATTAGTATCCAGCTTTGGATTATAGTATTTGTACTATTATTAAGAGAGAGCACCCTCGTGGTGAAGCCTTTTTGAAACTTCAACTATATGCCTTCATAATATATTAACTTCAAATTCAAAAAAATTAGTCAAGGTCATTGTTGTAAAATTTCTCAAAATTTAATAAACAACTGCTGCAAGCCACTCCATTAAAACTTCTTCTTCATCCCATTATTCCAACCACTCCACCAAATATCCAGCCGTCAACTTTTTTACTGCATTTCTACTGCTCCTTCCCTCTTCGTCTCCATTTTCATGGTAAACTCATTTCCCCTTTTATGTACTTCTTATTATTTGTATTGAGTAGGTTTACATATTTTTTGTTAATGCGTGTGCCGACGACCACTATTTAGAATTAAAGCCTAGGGCTTTGAGTTTTCTTGTCCCTCTTCTCTCTAACTGCTCTCACTCTCCCCTTTCCCCTTTTCTTCTAACTTTTTGGGGGCTTTGACTTCTGAAATTTGTACTATCAACTTGTCTTCTGAATTAGACATTGTACTAGAGGTGTTACGCTAGATTCATGATGCAAGATCATTTATGCGTCCCCACGTACTGTTTTCCAAGTGCTTATATGTTATTTCTAATGATGTGAAGATATTGATGCATATCTAATGACACGCGATATGTGAAATTGGGGATTCGATACACGATACATATTTTGATTCGATGACTACGAGAATAGCTTTGAAGCATGAAACCCATGCGAACTTTACATGAAAATTGTTGGGCCTCTGGAAAGTTCGGAATCCACTTGAAGTCACGTGGAGGCCGCTTGATGGAAACCGAGTGGAAGACACGATCCAAAACATTCCGGGAGTATGTAATCAACTTTGAAGTCAAGCTTAAGATGTGAAACAATTCAGAGAGCAAATATACTCATATTCCATGTCTCATTGATCTGAATAGAAGACTATTTATACAGGTTACATGATCTATATTAGGAACTAGACAAGAATCCCTAGAAATTAGTATTCCCTAGAAATTAGTATTCTATACTTGGTAAGTCAACTATACAGGCTGTTTATTAACACTCCCCCTCAAGCTGGAGCATAGATATTGATCATGCCCAGCTTGTTACAAAGATACTCAACCCGAGTCCCATTTAAGGACTTTGTGAGAATATCCCCCAACTGCTCGCCTGTCTTCACATAACTGGTTGAGATCAAATTCTCCTGAATCTTCTCTCGAATGAAGTGACAATCTACCTCAATATGTTTAGTCCTCTCATGGTAAACAGGATTTGAGGCTATGTGACGAGCAGCTTGGTTATCACACCAAAGTTTTGCTGGACTAAATCCACATAATAGGGAGGCTTCAAACTGATTTCTTCTAATAGGTGACAAATCCACATAACCTCACAAGTGGATTGAGCCATAGCTCTATACTCTGATTCTGCACTAGACCGCGAGACAACACTTTGTTTCTTACTTTTCCAAGAAACTAGATTCCCACCAACAAAAACACAGTAGCCTGTAGTGGACTTTCTATCAAGTTTTGATCCAGCCCAATCAGCGTCTGAAAAGCACTCAATGTAAGAGTGTCCATGGTTGCTATATAGCAAGCCCAAGCCTGGAGCTCCCTTTAAGTAGCACAGAATCTGTTCCAAAGCTGCCCAATGTTTAACAGTGGGCTCAGACATAAATTGACTAACAGTGATTATTGCATAGACAATGTTTGGACGAGTCACTATGAGATAATTTAACTTCCCAACCAATCTTCTATACTTCTCTGGATCATCAAGGCGGTCACCGTCATCCTTTGTAAGATGAACACTAGGATTCATTGGTGTGTTGCACGGCTTGGCTCCTGCCTTTCCAGTTTCTACAAGCAGGTCTAGAACATACTTCCTTTGAGATAGAAAGATTCCCTTCTTGCTTCTAGTCACTTCTATTCCCAAGAAGTATTTTAACTGACCCAAGTCTTTGGTATGAAACTTGGTCTGTAGAAATTTCTTGAGAGAAGTGATTCCTGTACAATCATCTCCTGTAATGACAATATCATCAACATAAACAACAAGTAGGATAACCCCAGCATTGGACTTTCTGTAGAAGACTGAATGGTCACACTTGCTCCTTTGTAACCCAAACTCCTCAACCACTTCACTGAATTTTCCAAACCAAGCACGAGGACTTTGCTTCAGGCCGTACAAAGATTTCTTTAAATGACATACCTTGCCATACTCCCCTTAAGGAACAAAACCTGATCGTTGTTCCATATACACCTCTTCCACAAGATCACCATGCAGAAAGGCATTCTTGATATCTAGCTGATGTAAAGACCAATTCTGGGAAGCCGCTAAAGAGATGAACAAACGAACCGAGGTGAGTTTGGCCACAGGAGAGAAAGTGTCAGAGTAGTCAACTCCATACGTCTGAGCAAACCCTTTGGCCACCAATCTGGCTTTAAGTCGAGCTACTGAGCCATCTGCATTAAATTTAACAGCATAAACCCACTTGCACCCCACTGCCTTCTTGCCTTCAGGTAAATTGACAAGATCCCATGTATGATTATCATCCAGAGCCTGTATCTCTTCAAGCATGGCATTGTGCCAACCCGGATGGGATAGAGCTTCTTTAACTGTCTTTGGTATGGAAACAGAGTCTAGAGAAACAATTAAAGAGCTAGAAGCTGAAGATAAGTGATCATAGGAAATGAAATTAGCAATGGGATATTTAGGAAGGGTGCACTGGCGTTTACCTTTACGAAGACCAATGGGTAAGTCAAGATCATTGGATACCGGATCACATGACGAAGGAATTGGTGCAGGGCATGTATCATGGTGTTCTCGCCTCCGTGAATAGACTTGAACAATAGGTGGCTTCACAGGAGCTGAAGGAATAATAGCCTGCTCGCCCAAACAATTCACATCCTCTGATTGTGCAACACCAGAATTAGCACCATCAGTAGCATTAGATGGTTCGACTGGAACAGAAACAGGAACAGACAGACCATCCTCACGGGTTCTATCCTCCGAAATTGCTGGCTCAATCGGTACTGAAGGGAAGATCTCATACATCAACCAGTCATCATCCTCCCCCTTACTGCTAGAATGAAATTTTGAGGAAAAGAATTGACTGTGCTCAGAAAAGACAACATCTGTTGACACCAAATATTTGTGGAGGTCAGGAGAGTAGCACCGGTATCCCTTCTGAAGATGTGAATAGCCCAAAAAGACACATTTAAGGGCTTTAGGATCCAGTTTGGTAAGATGAGGCCTCACATCACGAACAAAGCAAGTACTCCCAAATATCCGTGGTTCTACTGGAAACAGAGGCTTGGTAGGAAAAAGGACACTGTAAGGAACATCTCCGTTGAGAACTGTGGAGGGCATACGATTGATCAGAAAACAAGCTGTGGAGATAGCATCTGCCCAAAATGGCTTAGGAACCTTCATTTGAAATAACAATGCCCGAGCAGTCTCAAGGAGATGTCTATTTTTCCTTTCAGCAACTCCATTCTGAGCAGGAGTATCAGTACAAGATGATTGATGAAGGATGCCATGTTGGTTCATGTAATTCTGAAAAGATCCTGACATATATTCTTTAGCATTATCACTCCTTAGTATATGCACATGCACATTAAATTGTGTCTTGATTTCAGCACAAAAAGCAGAAAAATGAGCAAACACCTCAGAACGATTTTTCATAAAATAGATCCAAGTCATTCTAGAGAAATCATCCACAAATGTAACAAAATATCTGAACCCAGATTTAGCCAAAATAGGACACGGCCCCCAAACATCAGAATGGACCAACTCAAAAGCAAACTCAACTCGCTTATTAACTCTAGGACTCAGCGAGCTTCGATGATGTTTTGCAAAATGACACGACTCACAATCCACTGAAGATATATCATGAAATTGAGGACACAACTTCTTCAACACTGGCAAAGAAGGATGACCCAGCCGACAATGAGCTTCAAATGGAGACACAACTCCAGAACATGCAACTGAACGAGGCACCCATGCATCCAGAATATAAAGACCATCAGATACATGCCCTTTACCAATAGTCTGCTTCGTCATAAGATCCTGAAAAAGACAGTGATCAGGAAAAAATGAGATGCAACAATTAAGGTCTTTTGTGAGGCGGCTTACAGACATCAGATTGAAAGCAAGACTCGGTAAACTGAGTACATAAGATAAGGTAATAGAAGAAGTGGGTTTTACAGTCCCGGATCCCTTGATCGTATAATTGGACCCATCAGCTATTGTTACAGGAGATGGAGCTGTGTGAGACCGAAAACTGGAAAAGATTTTGGGATTACCTGTCATATGATTTGTGGCACCAGAATCAATGACCCATTTGTTTGAGGAGGATATGAGACACTTTTTACCTGACTCAGCAAAAGCAGCAACTGATTCTTGATGCTGAGACAATTTGGCATACTCATCAACTGAGATTGTGACGGTTTTCTCAGGAGATGAACTGGAAGTCGCAGCAACAGTAGCAGTGGTAGTCTGAGCTCTCTGGTTGCGATTCTGTAATTTCTTACAGTAACGCTTTGTGTGTCCGGGCTCTTTGCAATAATAACACATAATCTCACTTGTTCCTCCATTATGACCCCCTCGGTCTCCACCTCCTCTGTCTCCTCTGTTATTATTCATTCTGCCAGCTTCACTCCCCCTGCCTCTGTTAGCAACAAGGACACTGCTTTGCTGATTAGAAAAAGTGGACTCTGTGCGGAGCACTCGACTAAACACCTCTTGAAGAGAGGTAATATCAGTACCGGAAAGAATCTGAGATTTAGCAGTGTCAAACTCAGGTGGAAGGGCACCCAAAAAGCTCATCGCCACTATTTGTTCCCTTTGAGCCTGCTGTACTTTGATATCTTTACTAAAAGGCAGCAACATGTTCAATTCCTCATAGGTTTTCTTGAAATCCATAAAAAAGGCTGTGAGAGTTTTAGTCTCCTTCTCAGGACGATAGAAAGCCCTACAGACGTCATAGATCCGGGATATATTGCCTTTCCCAGAGTATAAGAATTCAAGATAATCCATAAGTTCTTTCACAAATTCACAATGATTAATCAAGCCAAGAATTTCACTGTCAATGGAATTACGAATTTGTAGAATGAGACGCGCATCTTCCCTTAACCACAATCGCTTGGTGTCATCAGTAGGGGGATCACTACTCAAATGATCATCCTTATCGATACTTCGCATATATATTCTAACAGTTTTGCTCCAATCTAAGTAATTAGTGCCATTTAGCTTATTTTCAGCAATTTTAGACAATACGGGAACCATCTCACCTACTTGAACCTTATTATCGGTCATTGTTCAATACACAGTGCCGAAAAACAACCCAAAAGATAAGCAGATAAAACTGGAGTAAAGCACAAACCGTGTACCGAAGGACACAAGATAAAGACGACCTTCAAAAGATATCTGAACGGGAAAGTACCACAGGAAACAAGCCGGAAACGTCAGAGAGATGTCGGAGGAAGAAACTGATGCTAATCGGAACAGCCACGCGCCTCCACTCGCCGGCGCGTGAGAAAAGGACAGAATCTTTCAACCGGCGCGTGAGACCCACTCGCAGGGAACCCAGTCACCGGACTTTGGGGAATGGCCAGAAACCACTGTGCGCACCTCCCTGGGGTGGTGGTGAGACTAAACTGTCACCAGAACTGGTGACGGCACCAAAATCAGTCCCGCGTGAGAAAAGGACAGAATCTTTCAACCGGCGCGTGAGACCCACTCGCCGGGAACCCAGCCACCGAACTTTGAGGACTGGCCGGAAACCACCGTACGCACCTCCCTGGGGTGGCTGTGAGACTAAACTGTCACCGGAGTTGGTGACGACACCAAATCAGTTCCGGGATTGAAAAACAAAACCCTTGAACCCAAAAGAAAAACCCCAGAAAAATCGAGCCAATGGCTCTGATACCATGAAACAATTCAGAGAGCAAATATACTCATATTCCATGTCTCATTGATCTGAATAGAAGACTATTTATACAGGTTACATGATCTATATTAGGAACTAGACAAGAATCCCTAGAAATTAGTATTCCCTAGAAATTAGTATTCTATACTTGGTAAGTCAACTATACAGGCTGTTTATTAACAAGATGAAATCATGGACAGAATGTGGTTTTATGCTTCTCAACGAGGAAAAAATAGTGCTCTCTTACAAGGATTTGCCTAAAGTAAAGGGGGTCAACTTTTTTATGGACCTTTTCCAAACTTTTTTATAACCTTTTTTCTAAGCGTTCTTTAATCCTCTCATTCTAGAAACTCTGAATGCTTGCAAGAGAACTAATTTGGTCGAACCATTATCTAGTCATTGTAGCAATGTGAATTTGAAAGCATAGACTGTTAACAAAGGGCTTAGTAGTCAAGTCAATCATGTTTACAAGATTGAATTGAGGTTATAGTCTGGATTCGCTGATTTCATTTCAATTAGGATGTCTTAATTAATTTATTTAGCAAGCTGGTAATATCTCATTTGCTGCTAAAAGGTAAAGATCTAGTTGCTAGTGCACCTTTAGTGACAAATGGTGCACA
This sequence comes from Escallonia rubra, assembly GCA_033065855.1. NCBI lineage: Eukaryota > Viridiplantae > Streptophyta > Magnoliopsida > Escalloniales > Escalloniaceae > Escallonia > Escallonia rubra. The sequence goes on along the minus strand of JAVXUO010002304.1, from coordinate 38,884 downwards.
GATTGAGGAAAAAGAGAGGAGGTTTAGCACACTGTTTATTTGTTTGTGCATGTAAAGTGAATGTACTGAGCCTTAATTGCTTACTGTGATCAATTTCAACAACTGAACCAAAAAGCACTTGCTGAGTTGTTTTTGCATGTATGTTGAATGTTCTGAAACATAATGAATTACTGTGATTAATGACAGCAACTGTACCAAAAAGCACTTGCAATCAAATCAGCAATACCACATCCGAGGATAATGGGGATAATTCATGAATGTGGTGGCAAAATGCATATGGTAGAGCGTCAGTGGGCAGAAGCAGCTACTGACTTTTTTGAAGCCTTCAAAAATTATGATGAAGCTGGGAACCAGCGGCGTATCCAATGTCTCAAGTATGTTTGAACTATTTACACATCATTTAGTCATTGATATCAAACCTCATATTCTTGTATGGAAACTACTCTGCACAAGTAAATGTAGATCTGCAGTAGACTAGTAAAATACATTCAAGTTTTGGACAATGCAAACTGTTTACTTGATAACATCACCTATGAAATGGCACAACATGAAGATATTACCAAATTTCCTCCTCTAGGTTTCATATGCCAAACAAATAGAAGACGCAACGGGAGGTTTTTTTTTCCTCCCCTCCCCTTCATACATTCTTCTGTGACGTGGCAGATACTTGGTTCTCGCAAATATGCTGATGGAGTCTGAAGTTAATCCATTTGATGGACAAGAAGCAAAACCGTATGTGTCACTTAAAATTTGTGTATTCAACATGGGAATGATTTTCCTAAGTGGCTTTTGTTTTGAAATCTTATCATATATGTCTGCAGATACAAGAATGACCCCGAAATTTTGGCAATGACGGATTTGATTGCAGCCTATCAAAGAAATGAGATATTCGAATTTGAGAAAATCCTCAAGGTAGGTTAATGCAGTCTGGTATTATATTACACTTCCATCTGTTCACTAGCCATTTCGCCCAAGTGATGTTGGCAAGATGGTTATCTGCAGAGTAACAGAAGAACAATAATGGATGACCATTTTATCAGAAACTATATTGAAGACCTATTAAAGAAGATCAGAACTCAGGTGTTGCTTAAGCTCATCAAACCATACACGAGAATCAGAATTCCTTTCATATCTAAGGTACCAATTCCTTTTTGTTGCTTGCTTTAGGTATGTATCTCGACATTTCTGCAGCTTTATTATTGACTGAATTGTTTTCTGAATCGCCCATCTGGTTCTGGGAGTATAGTGTCATGCAGTGTGTGCGTTTGGGGCTTAATACTATTAAACATCTGGTGCTGGAACAGTTGAGCTATATTCTAGTAGCTAAGCATGATTCTTGTATAAATGGTTAGGGCAGATTTGAGGTTGAGTAACTTCCTAATGATTGGGGTGGTGAGGGGATGGTTGAGAGGAAATGGAAAGGGATTAGTAGCACTGGTATTAAGAATTCAGTTAGGTGTATATCTTACTTATCAAACAAAATATATGTATGTAAGAGTATATATATATATATTTTTGCCATTTCTTATATTGAATATGATTTTTAATCCTTAGGGTTACTTTGGTACTTCAATTATAGTGAGTTACTATTAGGATGCATGAAATACTTGAGAGAGCATTTAATCAGGGGAGGTGGAGCTCATTACACCTCTAAACGAGGATTCTATTGCCCAAGCCTAGTGCTTGATTTGTAGGGAAATAACTACCCAATAACACAGTCCGAGATCCGAGATCAAATATCAAGTATCCAGCTACATATGAGAGATTACAACCCTAATCTATAGCTGAAGTACCAAAATGCCCCTAAACTACTTAACATTGAAGGAAACTTTGAACTTGCCGAATTATCTCCAGGCGTACTCTAGCATTAAGGAACCTCCTTATAACTAAAATATCTTATAGTACTTGGTTCTGAAGAAACCTAGTGAAAAAACTAACCCAGGTGAATGCTGGGCCATAAAGTCCATTTGGTTAAGCGAGGAGTTTTTGATGAAAGAGTATGGATGGGCTTCACTAAAAAGTCTGTCTTCCAAATGCCCAGTCGAAGGAAGTCACGCAACGCGGCTACTGAAATCTAATGCTTGGGGTGCATTAGTAATACTTTTGAAGTTCCAATTATTCCAATTTTTTGTAAGCATAATGTCCCTCATTGCATATAATTACAAGCCATCCCATATGGGTGAAAAGAACTTCTGGTGGTTATTGGTTGAGGCCCAAAGGCGATGTCAAAGGTTCCTATGAAGATGATGATGATTGCTTTCGAAATTTCACTCGTTTGTCGCAATGTTCTACTCCTAGTCTAACCCCAATTTTTTTTTTGCAGCTATATTTTCCTCTTTCGTTCTTCTGGTTAAATTAAGATTCATTTGCTGATTGTGGAATTACTATTATTCCCGGGCCTACGGTCTTTTACTCTATTTGCAAAAGAGATTCAAGTGATTTTATAGATCAGTAATATGAGTAATAGGTCTGGGGAAAGGGTGGAGGGTTGGAGCCACCGTTCATGATTCAATTGTTAATGGTGAGTGTAGTTATAAATTGCGTTCCATATTGCTCTGTTTCAACTGGTGGCTGTGTTACATGGAGTCTTCAAAATGCGTGAAGTACCCATGTCAGACACTCTACACGGGTATGGTATGTGTCCGCTACATCTCATAGGATATGGTACTACGAACATTATCTTATTGTGTTTCTTTTAATTTGTTTGGCTTTGAGACGAGACTAGTTCTCAATTAGAACCAAGTGCGTCACATAAAACGTTGTTCTACCTTAGAAAAAACTAAAAAGTAATACCAAGTATGAACAAAAATTAGACGAATCCAACATTAGACATGTAACCAATCCGGCCACTTGTACCGAATCCATGTAACATAGCCGGTACGTGCCATTTCAAGCATTTTGCGGTACAATATGCTATGAATTCCACCTCGGTTGCAATCTCGGCGAATACCCATTGTATCTGCTAAGACTTAGGCCTTGTTTGACACAATTTTTTTTTTCAGTTTTGGAAATTGGAAAAAAAAGTTGCGTTTGGTAACCAATTTTTTTTTTTCTTCTTCAATTTAAAAAACCAGTTTATAAACTGAAGAAAAAAAAAACTCCAAAAATGAGTTTTTTTTGTGAGACCACCACAACCACCCTCCCACCGCCGGCGGCCACCCCCGGCCACCACCACCGGCGGTTGCCGGCGGCCAACTCCGGCCACCACCGCCGGCGGTTGCCGGCGGCCAACTCCGGCCACCTCCGGCCACCACCACCGGTTGCCGGCGGCCAACTCTGGCCACCACCGCCGGCCGGCAGACACCTCCGGCCACCATCGCCAGCGGCAACCTCAGACGACCACCGCTGACGGTCGGTGGCCACTAGCCACCGCCACACCCCACCACCGCTACCGCAAACCACCACAAAAAAAAAAAACTCAATAAAAAATGGGTTATCAAACACAAAAAAATAAAAACTGGGTTATCAAATACTCACTTGTTTTTTTAAAAAAATAATAATTAAACTGCTCTTTAATTTTTTTTTTTTGGAAATTGAAAATAAAAAAAAGGTGTTGTCAAACAGAGCCTTAGTTTACTGGGCGGAAATAGAGTTCCGACCATAGCTCAGTACTCCTTCTGCAATTGCGGACGAAGTTCAGAATCAACAAGGGTTCGTAGTACCGGTTGCAAAATGAGGGTATTAATGGGAGTTCGTCTGCAAACAGGAGGTAACGAAAGCAATTCTTTTACAAGAGTCACATCTACTTGGATTTGTGAAGCAAGATTGGGAGCTATCTTACATGGACTCGGTACGAGTGTTGGAGTCTGATACGTATCCAAGTGTCAGATTCTTCTATTTCTCAAAACTCAAGACATGGGGACACAACAAAATATTCATATCTATTATTGTTTTTCAGTTATTCATTAGTTCACATGGTGTTTTAAGTTATGCATATCGTTTTAATTTAAAACTGAAATCATCTCCAAGCAACAACAAACTAAAAGAAACACTATAATGTAGTGTTCTTAGTGGCATATCCTACGGGATGTGTATGACATATATCCCTGTACCCATGTCCAAGTGTCTGACACGGGTACTTCACGCATTTTGGTGAGTCCATGTAACATGATTGGGCGACAAACTGAGTGAGAGAGATGTATTTATGTATATGAATGTATGAGTGCATGCATGCATGCATGCATGCATGTGTGAGTGTGCGTATACATCTGTAGAAGTGGCGCTGATATTAAGATCGATGTGCCTAGGTATGACACTGAGAACGTTGGATTGAGGATTAGCATCTCTTTCAAAGCACTTTATCATTTGTTGGAGAACTAAAACCACAAATCTTGTTTTGTAATCACGTCTTCAAGGAAGAACTGTTCAGTACGACGGTCTTTTTTTGTTATGCAGAATGATTTTGTTTCGTGACTTTCGTCCAGCCATATCAGTACTCTTCTTGCTTTTTTTTCTAAAGCGTTATCTACATTCTAGCCCTACCTATTCATATTGATTTACTAGATCACTATTCTAGGGATGGGATGGTGGTTGGTATATATCAGATGGTATGTGTGATGGGGTGGCTTGGTGTTATGTGGTGGGTGTTGATGGGGTATTTGTGCTTGTTGATGGGGTATCGTAAAGATAGGCTTTGGACATGATGATGATGTGGGTCGGCAGTGATTGACTAGTGGCGTTTTGTATTTGGGGGGTGGGGTGGGGTGTTGGGGGGGTGGGGGGGTGTTGGGATATTTGGGTCCTACTTTCTAACAGATGCGACATTTGAGATACCATGTGAGTCTGGCAGAAAGGGAAGAGTTTCTTTTCCAATTTTTCATGAGGTTTGTAGACTTACAAAAAATAATCTAGATCCAAAAACGTATTCCTTCCAAAGCCGTGTTTCGAAGGCACATATTCACAAGGTACAATTACCTTGGTAAATAAGTTCAATACTGCTACATATGGGTAAATAGAATACAGTTTCTGCTACAAAAACAAGATAATAATTACCTATGAAGCAACCGAGTGGAAAGACTAAACTACCTTAATAAAACAAGCCCATTCCAAGTTACAGCCAACCTAGTAACTATTATCAAACATAAGCAACCTTAGAGGAATAAAGATCCTCCTTTTTCAACTTCTCCACCTCCATCAGATTGTATCTCTTTATTATATATCTAAGGCAACGCAATATGATGCAGATTAATGAGACTTTATTTTTCGCCATGTTTCTCTAATCTACCTATCCATTGGTTTAGTCTTGCTCCTCTACCCCTTTAACTAAACATTTATGTTTTTTGGGCATCATCCTCACCCCAGCTGCCTTCTTCTTTGTCTCAAAATTCAACACTGAGAGCATAGAAACTTCTCAATTAACAAATCAATTCTTTGTGCCAAACAGCCCCTCCAAGTTCATTGTCCATCCTTGCATCAAAATACTGCTCCCCTTCTGAAATTCCGTTATCATTTCTGCGTCAGTGCTTACCAGAGCCACCAGACTTTAACAATTGCAGCAATAGCATCTCACAGCAAATCATAGCTGGCTTTGTCATTGCAAGTGCAAAAAATCCTTCACCTCAAATCCTCAATATGGTCAAGTTGCTGGCAATGACCATAAACCCTTCCAACCATCATTACTGCTTACTGGAGAACCCTAGCTATAAATGAACTTGCTCTGAAGCAACAACCAGGAAGGAAAAGTTTGACCAGGTCAGCCTTTTACCTGATCCGAAGTTTTTGGAAATCTAGGACCAGTTCTGGACTTGAACAAGTAGTCCCAGCTTTATTTGCGTTAACTCTGAAGCTTCAGCCAGCTGAGTTGTCCATCAGAGTCCTTAATTCTTGCGATTCAACCAGTGGTTTCCACAATGGATCAAATTGAGAAGGTCATTTGCTACTACTCGAGCCATCTTTTGTCCTTGTACCACATCTTTGCAAATTCTCCAAGAGCTTTACTTTTGGGAGGGGATAAGTTATAACTCATAGGTAATTGAAAGGGATTGGGTAGTCTAGGAGTTTATTCGACATATAGTCACTATATCTATAGGGGCAGAGAGTGAGCATTATGGCAGCATGAGTATTGTTAGGTTCTACTTCAATACCATGGCTTTGATGGTGACAGCCTTCCTATCAAACCCTCCCCAGACCCCACTATGCTGAGAGCCTTGTGCATTGGGCTGCCTTGTTGTTTCTATCTATTCATCAGGGTTGTATCAGTGCGTAAGTTATGATGAGCTATCTCCTCAATAAAATTGTTAAAGGAACACCAGTAGGGCGAGTTAACTCCAAATAATTGAATATGTATGTATATGTTCTCCTCTTCTTGATTCCTTTATGCTTGGATTTCTTGTCTAATTTCTATCTTTTTCTTCTCAACAATTCTTCCCTTCTGGTCCCATATCACATCAGGGGGTTTTTGTGTTTTGGGTGGGGGGGGGGGGGGAGGGGGGGGGGGGGTGGTGGTGGTGGTTTGGTTTGAATGGGAAGGATCTTAAATTCAATTTATTGTCTGGGCACCATCTGCTGAATAATGTCCATATTAAGAAAATTAATGTCATTGTGTGATTGCAACACGTGTGAAGAACGGTTCTGTTGTTTGATACGTTATTGTTCATTTACCGTGCATTTTTAAATGTATTTTTTTCTATATATTTGCAGTAGAATAATGATAAATTAGATTATCTTTGTTGCGCAAATACTTGCCCTCATTAATACATATGGTCTTTGGTCAGATAGGTTAAGTCAGTGGTTAACCTTCTTTGACTACATGTTATTCACGTCCTTCTGGTTGAAAGGTTTCACTTCAGTTGCTTTCCTTGGTTGTTTTACTAACTAACCCTTTTTGTCATTAGGAGCTTAATGTGCCAGAGGGAGATGTTGAACAACTGCTGGTGTCACTGATATTGGATAACCGAGTACAAGGGCACATTGATCAAGTGAACAGGCTATTGGAGCGTAGTGACAGGTCAACTATCATATTTGGATGTTCATAAATCCTTAAAACTAACTTGTAGACACACATGCGCGCACATGCATGCGCGTGCGTGTGCACACACAAAAGCACAACAAATGCAATTTATACACACCAAATTTTTTATATCAATGATCATTATCGTTGAGATGTATACCTTGCAGGTCTAAGGGAATGAAGAAGTACGCTGCTGTAGAGAAATGGAACACACAACTCAAGTCTCTGTATCAAACTGTTAGCAATCGAGTTGTTTAAGATTTGTTAGAGGATCTCCGTTGGCATACGGTTTCTGTCTCTTATGTCAAGTTTGCTGAACAGCACTTGCTGAAAAGAGGGGTGTTGCAGATTAAAGTTAGCGTTGCAGATAAAGTAGGACTAAATAGAAAACAAAGGTGACTTTTCCTTGTCCTATGGGAAGTGAATACTCTGATTAGTGTGTTTCCGGTCCCTGCTAGAGTTGCACGTATGGTAATTGTTCTTAAAAAAAAAAAGATGCATCTTTATAGAAATTTTTATGCTAATTTTGCATGGTACGTGTTCTTGAAATGATTTTGCAAAATCAAAACAGGTGTAATCTTGTATGGCAAGTGTTATTAAAAAAAGGGTGCTGCCGTGATGGAGGAAATGGGGTTGAGTTGGTGGTAGGTGTTCGTGGACGTGGGATGAGGTGGCAGTGGTTGGTCGTGACAAACGGGAGAGGTGGTTGGTGGTAGCAATGACAGGTGGTGTTTGGCAATGATGGAAGGATGGGCGGTGGCGATGAGTGGCAGCGGTGGAGGGCAGGTGGTTTTGGTGGGGATGGCGATCGGTGGGTGGATAAGGTGCTTGGATGTAGTGGAAGATGAAAATAATCTTTCGAAATGTTTCAGAGAACTTATTTTTAAGCTGAAACAAACAAACAAAACAGTGGGTATTTTTGTGTGTATGTGTGCGCGTGTGGTCAAACTAGAAATATATACCATGATAAATAAAGAAAGTGAATAAGTTACGGTCCAAGATAAAAACAAACTGGAGGACATGCTCATCCGGTGCAAAATAAAGTAAAATGCAAAACATAACTAAAAGTAAAGCAGGCAAATTCACTATCAAAAGACCAAGAGGAAGCACAAATTGCAACTAGCAACATTCAGAATAAGGCAACAACATCCGATAAAGTCAAAATACTGTCTTTTTCTCGGGCAATATGTAAAGAGTGGAACGCACTGCAGCTATGTAGCAAACTCTGAAGAGAACTAACACTATGTATGTTGTGGATGAAATCCGGAACCTGATTCGTCAATAGACCTGCACACCAAAAAGATAACACCGGTAACTCGCCGGAGAGATTTCCGGCGGGAAATCTCCGATGCTTAAGTCAGATAATGCTTAAGATGGATTTAGTGTGAACTCAGATAGAATTACTTACCTCTCATTGCTTTTTCCCCTTCCTTTTATAGAGCTCTCCATCTTTGGTAGTTAATTACCAGTCTAATGAAGGGTCATACCATTTAATGGGCAGTTACTGCTTTTAAGCAGGTTTATAGCCATGATGGTAAGAAGTGGGAAGGTGGGAGGTTCATTACTCTCCACTTCGTTTATTATTAAGTAAATAGCAGTTCAGATCGTACGAGATCGTGACACGTGTCACGATCTCCTAGATGTTACTTTCTTTCCATATCATTTGCCCCCCATTCCATGTTCTTTATTGGAGGATATGGAATTATAGCATCACTATAGCTCTTTCTATTTAGAAATTCGCCTCCTTGGCATGGTTTTAGTAAGGGAAAGACAATCGTCTTTTTTGTTCGGTCTGGCCGAATAGAAAATATCAAGGACGTCATCTACTCGGCCTGGCCGAGTGGAGACATGCCATCTGCTCAGCCGAGTAGAGACGTGCCAAGGAGGTCGTCTACTCGGCTTGGCCGAGTGAAGACGTGCAAAGGAGGTCGTTTACTCGGCTTGGCCGAGTGAACATGTGCCAATGAGGTCGTCTACTCGGCTTGGCCGAGTGAAGACGTGCCAAGGAGGTCGTCTACTCGGCTTGGCCGAGTGGAGACCTGCAAAGGAGGTCGTCTACTCGGCTTGGCCGAGTGAAGACGTGCCAAGGAGGTCGTCTACTCGGCTTGGCCGAGTGGAGACGTGCAAAGGAGGTCGTCTACTCGGCTTGGCCGAGTGGAGACCTGCAAAGGAGGTCGTCTACTCGGCTTGGCCGAGTAGAGACCTGCAAAGGAGGTCGTCTACTCGGCTTGGCCGAGTGGAGACGTGTCCATCTATTCGTCTACTCGGCTTGGCCGAGTGGAGACGTGTCCATCTATTCTTCTACTCGGTCTTACCGAGTAGAGGCGTGTTCATCTGTTCGTCTACTCGGCGTGGCCGAATAGAGGCGTGTTACGGTGCTCGTCTACTCGGTCTTACCGAGTAGAGGCGTATCCATTTGCTCGTCTACTCGGCGTGGCCGAATAGAGGCGTGTTATGGTGCTCGTCTACTCGGTCTTACCGAGTAGAGGCGTATCCATTTGCTCGTCTACTCGGCGTGGCCGAATAGAGGCGTATTATGGTGCTCGTCTACTCGGTCTTACCGAGTAGAGGCGTATCCATTTGCTCGTCTACTCGGCGTGGCCGAATAGAGGCGCATTATGGTGCTCGTCTACTCGGTCTTACCGAGTAGAGGCGTATCCATTTGCTCGTCTACTCGGCGTGGCCGAATAGAGGCGTGGACCAAAGTAGTTCATCTACTCGGCTATGTTGTAGTCATAGTCTTGGGGTAATTAGGTAATTTTGCCCCCCAGTTTTATCACTGGATCTTGCCACGTGTCTGGGGTAAGCCAACTGTCATGAGATCTCACCCGTTGGATGACATACTCGTTTCTATATAAGGGGGAAAACCTTTTACTCCCTTCATAACTTCTCACTTCTTCAAGTGTTGTTGAGAGAGTGAAGTTGTTTGGAGGCTTTGTTCAAAGGAGATTATCCAAAGTGTTCGAAGGTTCTTCTCTTTCAAGTAAGCTTCAAACTTGTTTTCAAATTTTCTTTTGAAATCTCTTGCTTTGATCTGAAATTATGTCCAACTTTGATGAAGAAAGTGTTTCTGAGCCTAACGTTCAAGGCGTTAGGATAGAGCCTACGTTTGATCCTTTATTTTTAGAAACCGGAGTTCCCTTAGTTCCTTTCCAAGAGTCAAGAGGAATCCCTGCTAGGGAAGTTTTACAGGAGAGTGCTCAGTCTCCTAAGCCCTTTGACGCGCACACTCTTAGAAGCAGGCTAAGTAGTTATGATTTGAAACTTCTCCGTGAGCGCTGCGATATTCCGCCGAGTATAAGACTTAGGCTCCCCGATGAGAATGAATCGGCCAACATGACTACTTTAGACGAGGTTGGAGTTTATTGGGATATGTTCATCAATGGTTTTAGAGTTCCCCTCCATCCTTTCTTCATCAAGGTTTTGAGAGTCTATGGCCTTGCACCCGGCCAATTTTCTCCTCACGCATGGCGCTTCATGAGTTTCTTTATATACCAGTGTCATAAACTAGGTTTAAACCCTAGGGTTCGTGTGTTCAGATGGTTTTTTACCATTTGTGCGATAACAAAGCAGGTAGGTTGGCACTTTTTGAGTCGGCGCTCGAAGGCCGAAGCCAACCTATTTCCGCATCCACCGTCATCAAATCACCATTGGAAGGAAAGGTATTTGTTTGTTAGATTGCCTAAGTCCTAAAGAAGGGTAGTCAATAATGTATGGCTCCCTGAGTGCGAGACTAAAGCCTGCAACAAATTAAAAGAAACGGATCTAACAGAGACTGACCTTGAACACATTGGGAAGCTTAAGGGGGCCGAGCCTTTAGAGTCCAGGTATCCTTTGAGTAATGATCAGCTTCGCGAATGTGGTATCATCTATCCTCTTGAGCCCCAAGATCTTGTTGACGAGGAAGATGAAGAGGAAGAGGGAGAACATGATCCTGGTAAAGCTCTTACCAAACCTTAAGTTTGTCTAATCATGAATGGTAATCTTACTTGTGTTTTATGTGCAGAAAACATGTCGTCACAAGCGCAAGGAGATCAACCATTGTTCAACGCCCAAGGAGTTTTGCGGGATATAATCCCTGATGAGCTAGCTTCGATTCATGGAATCGAGGAGGAGGAGGAGGAGATGCAAGCCTTGGACTTTGGTGCTTTGGTTTCTGGGGGTCAGCCGATGGCGACGGATACTCAAACCGAGCAATTCATCTTGGGCTTGAGTTCAGTGGGAGGCAAGGAGACTTCCAAGAAGCGAAAAGTTTCTAGCAAGGCTGGGAGTAGAGCTACGTCATCTTCTGTTCGTCCTGATACCCCGCATCGTCCTGCCTGGGGGGTGTCCATTGATGAGTCTGTGTTTAAGTCTCCTCGCACGGCATGGGATTGGTGTAGCCATGCAATTATTCCTATGGATAGGAAGACGTTGTCAGGTTATGGCGTCACGGAGACGGCCAATGGGATGGTCCAGCTAATGTCGCAGGTTTATTTCTTCTCTTCCTTCTTTTCTTTTTTGAGAGTTATTTTATTCTAACTCTTTGTTGTATAGGCTACGGCGCAAGTGCAGATCGGCGCCGAGAAGTTGATTGCTGCAGATAAGGTTTTGGACGAGGAGAAGAAGAAAGTGATGATTGAGAACAACTTTCGCAGGGAGGCAGAGAAGAAAGTTGAAGACTTGAGCAGGAAGGTTGAGCGTCTGGAAATGTCTAGTGAAGACTTGAGCAGGAAGGTTGAGCGCCTGGAACTGTCTAATGCCGGGCAGACTACTCGGATCGCGGACTTAGAGGCCGAGAGGTCCACGGCGGGATTTCAAGCTGTGCAGATGTTTAAGAAGTCTAAGGTTTTCTTAGATCAGCGTCTTCGTGATTCCAAAGGGGCGCTTGTGCATGGATATAACGAATGCAAAGATGATATTCGCAAGGATCATCCTGAGCTTGACCTGAGTATTTATGAACACAAGTTTGCCCGAGAGGTTGCTCTAGAGATTGAGCGTCGGGCCGAAGAGCATGGACGTAGGAAAGCTGCCAGTTCCCGTGCACTCACAAGTCCTTCTGCGAGTCGCAGTGTAGGAGCTTCGGGGTCAGCGTCTGTGACCGCTTCAAGGCCGCCATTGCCGCAGGCTGGAGGTCGTTCCCAAGAGGTTGAAGTACCCAGAGATGTTGCGGAGCAGGATGATTAGAATAGACTTTTGCTTTGTTTACTAGAGTTTAGTCCTTGTAGTATCTTTTGAGTTGTATTTTGCTGCTCCAGGGCTTTTAATGTGTAAGACATTTGACTCTTTGAAGTTCTATTTTGGCACTTGTTTTTGCAAAGTAAATATGCGAAGTCTTTCTCCATTTCTGACGAATGAGGATACATTAAAGAAACTTTGGGCTGCTAGGCTGCGAGGAGCCGTAGAGCTGATTCTGAAAAAATAAACTAAAGACTACTAAGCTATATAAAGCCGTAGACACCTCCGAAGAAAGACAATCCCGAGCATGAGCAAGATCCTAGTGAATGAATGAAAACAGGTGTAGGCAGGGGGGGGCCCCTCGGTCTTGCTCATGCATAATAACGCCGTAGGTTAGTTGCATTCCACGTCCGTGGTATGGCTCTTCCATCGATGCCTTCCAAGTGATAGGCACCTGGGCCTGCTAGCTTGACCACTTTATAAGGACCTTCCCAGTTTGGTGCTAACTTGCCAACCGCTTCCCGCGGAGCTGAAGCCTCGATACGGCGTAAGACGAGGTCTCCTACTCGGAATGTGCGATGTTTGACTCGCTGGTCATAAAATCTGGATACTCGATGCTTGTAGGCTGCAAGGCGTACTGCCGCTTGTTCACGACGCTCGTCAAGGAGGTCAAGGTTAGCTCGGAGATCTTCTTCATTCTGGACAGGGTCGTTGGTTGTCAGCCGAAGGGACGGCAACCCTATCTCAACGGGGATGATGGCGTCTGTTCCAAATGATAAACTGAAGGGGGTCTCACCCGTAGAGGTCCTCGTCGTCGTATTATAAGCCCAGAGTATTTTGGGTAATTCGTCTACCCATAGTCCTTTTGCGCCGTCCAATTTCTTCTTTAAACCTTGAAGGAGTGTACGATTCGTAACTTCAGTTTGCCCATTCGTTTGTGGGTGTGCCACAGAAGTGAAGCGCTGCTCAATGCTTAAGTTGGAACAAAACGTTCGAAAGGTGGCGTTGTCGAACTGTTTCCCATTGTCAGTGATGAGTACGCGCGGAATTCCAAAACGACAAACCACGGCACGCCAAAAGAAATCTTCACATTTCTTTTCAGAGATTGTAGCTAGGGCCTCGGCTTCCACCCATTTCGTGAAGTAGTCTATGGCTACAATTACAAATCGTCGTTGAGCCGTAGCTGGAGGAAAAGGGCCCATGATGTCCATTCCCCACATTGCAAATGGTATGGGGCTGCTTATCGATGATAAGGGACTTGGTGGCTGCCTAGGGACCGAGGAGAAACGTTGGCAAGCATCGCATTTCTTCGTGTAGTCTAAGGCATCACGGTGCATGGTCGGCCAGTAATACCCTTGGCGGAGAATTTTGTGTGCTAGAGCACGTCCTCCCAAGTGTTGTCCGCATATCCCTTCGTGAACTTCCCGTAGGGCATAGTTGGATTCAGTCGCGGTGAGACAACGAAGGTAAGGAAGAGTGAAAGATCGTTTGTATAATACGTCTTCCACGATGGCGTATCGAGCCGAGCGGTGGATTATGTTCCTGGCTTGCTTCCGGTCGGCAGGTAGTGTGCCGTCCTGAAGGTAGGCCTTGATGGGATCAATCCATGATGGTTCATGCTCGATCTGCATAGTTTCCTTGGCGATGATGCTCGGTTCATGCAAAAGTTCCAGATGGATTGTGCGACCGAAACCTGAGGGATCGAGAGAGGCCAACCTTGAGAGTGCGTCTGCGGACGTATTGTCTTCTCTGCGAATTTGCGTAATTCTGAATAGAGTGAATGTATTCGCAATTTCTTTTGCTTTACGCAAGTAATCCGCCATTTTTGGGTCTCTTGCTTCATATTCTCCAAGCATCTGATTCACAACGAGTGCCGAGTCGCTGAAAGCATGGAGAGATGCTGCGCGCATTGCACATGCCAGATGCATGCCTGCTACCAAAGCTTCATATTCTGCTTCATTGTTGGAAGCCTGAAAATCGAAGCGAAGAGCATATTCTACGGTTAGGCCATCAGGTCCATTGAGGATTAGACCAGCTCCGCTTCCGCTTGCGTTTGACGATCCATCAACATAAAGCGTCCATGTAAACAGCTCAGTTTGGTCGGGGGGGAGAGGTTTTTCTTCCCCAAGGAGAGGCTCTTCGACTTCAATGGGAAGTGTGCACTCGACTATGAAATCGGCCAAGGCTTGCCCTTTGATTGAGGGTCGAGGTTTATAGCAGATGTCGAATTCGCCTAACTCGACCGACCAGGGAACGAGGCGACCAGAAAGGTCCGGCTTGTGCAATATCCGCCTAAGTGGTTTGTCGGTGAGCACAATGATTGTGTGAGATTGAAAATACGGTCGAAGCTTTCTAGCAGCGTTTAGCAAAGCAAATGCCAACTTTTCTGCATTGGGATACCTCTGCTCGGCTCCCTGAAGGACTTTGCTCACATAGTAAATGGGGAGCTGCTGTCCATCTTGTTCTCTGATTAGGACCGCGCTGACCGCAGACTCAGCAACGGCTAAGTAGAGGAAGAGGTCTTCTCCCATGACGGGTTTGGAGAGAAGTGGTGGCGATGCTAGGTATTCTTTCAGCGTGTCAAAGGATGTTTGACATTCAGCCGTCCACTCGAAATTTTTTATGTTCTTCAATGCCTTGAAGAATGGCAAACAGCGTTCGGCTGATTTGGAGAGGAATCTGCTAAGGGCAGCGATTCGCCCTGTTAGGATCTGTATTTCCTTGATACGCCTTGGTGCCATCATTTCTTGAATGGCTTTGATTTTCTCAGGGTTAGCTTCAATTCCCCTTTCTGAGACCATAAACCCGAGAAATTTGCCAGACGATACCCCAAAGGCGCACTTAGTGGGATTAAGGCGCATGCGAAATTCTCGTAGGAGATTAAAGCATTGCTGAAGGTCGACTATGTGCTCTTCAGCTCGAAGGCTTTTGACTAGCATATCATCTACGTAAACTTCCATGCTTTTTCCTATGAGGGGTTTAAAGATTTTGTCGACTAACCTTTGATAAGTAGCGCCTGCATTTTTTAAGCCGAATGGCATGACTTTGTAACAGAATAGGCCTTGATCTGTGACGAAAGCTGTCTTGGCTACGTCGTCTTCGTGCATACGAATCTGGTTGTAGCCGGAGAATGCATCCATGAAGCTGAGGAGTTGATGACCCGACGTGGCATCAATCAGTGTGTCGATGCGCGGCAACGGGTAGCTATCTTTCGGGCAAGCTTTGTTCAAATCGGTGTAGTCAATACAAATCCTCCACTTGCCCGTTTCGCCCTTAGGTACCATGACAACGTTGGCTACCCAGTCGGGATAGTCGATTTCTTGGATGAAGTTAGCATCCAGGAGTTTATCAACTTCCTTCTTGATTATCACTTGCCGCTCTGGTGCGAAGGGTCGCTTCTTTTGCTTAACGGGCTTGCACATGGGATTGACTGAGAGCCGATGTGTGATTACAGATGGGTCTATACCTGGCATGTCGGCCGCGCTCCACGCGAAGAGGTCCATGTTGGATCGAAGGAAAGAGATCAACTGCTCTCGAATGGTGGGTTCCAGCATAGAGCCAATTCTTACGCATCGTTCTTTATCTCCTTCTATGAGCGGTATTGAGATAAGAGCTTCCACAGGCTCCGCGCGTCTTACCTTCTTCTCATCGCGCTGATCATCGATTGATAGGGCTTCTTCAACTCTGCAAGAGGCTATGTAGCATCTTCGAGCAAGGGTCTGATCGCCTTTTACGAAACCAACTCCTGCTGGGGTGGGGAATTTCATGACAAGGTGGTAGGTCGAAGCTACTGCCTGTAGCTTGTTAAGGCCTGTACGGCCCAAAATCCCGTTATACGACGATTTGACCTTGGCTATAAGGAAATCAAGTGTATGAACTGCCTGTTGGGGTGCTTCCCCAACGACGATAGTGAGAGAAGCAATTCCTTTCACTGGGGCGGAGGCGCCTGTAAAGCCATATAAAGGAGAAGATATTGGCTTTACCCTATCATCAGAGATTCCCATCTGATTAAACGCATCTTCGAAGATAATATCGGCCGAACTCCCTGTGTCGACCAACATGCGTTTAACTTGGAAAGCATCTATGCGCAGTGTGATGACTAAGGCATCATCATGCGGCAGACTTATTCCGTCGAGATCTGCGTCATTGAATACCAAAGCAGTGGATGCTCTTGGTCGCTTGGTTGTTCCTTGAGTTAGATTAACTTGCCGTGCGTAGGCTTTTCGGGAAGAGCCAGATAGTCCTCCAGCGCTCGGTCCTCCGGAAATAGTGTTTATCACTGGAGGATCTTTCGGTAACGTCTCCTCTGTTCTCCGCTGATATTTCTTTCCATTTTGCTGTCGATCATTGGCCTTGATGAACTGCTTGAGATGTCCTTTGGTTATGAGGTTTTCAATCTCACGCTGAAGCACCTTGCATTCATCGGTTGTATGCCCGTGATCTTTATGGAAATGACAATATAGCTGGGAGTCTCTTTTGTCGGCCGGTCCTCTCATAGGTTTCGGCCATTTGAGGATGTTTTGGCTCTTGATCTGATTGAGGATGTGCCCCCGTGGAGTATTGAGTGGGGTAAACGACTTGGGGAGTATCGGGAGTATTGCCCTCGAGCGCTTGGCGTCGTTTGAATTTCCTCCTTCGGGTCGATCTTGTCTTTTGTGCCCACCGTGCACTTCTTCGTGCTGCGAGGTTGTCGAATCTTCTTCGGCTCGAAGATATTTTTCCACCCTGTCAAGGAGGTCCGTCATGTTTTCTGGCGGACGTTTGTTTAACGAGAATCGTAAGGGTGTGTTTGGTCGCACTCCTCTGGCCATTGCTGCGAATGTAACCCCTGGGTCCAAATGGTCAATGAGAAGTTTCTCGGAGTTAAAGCGGGCGTAATATGACTTCAATGATTCTTTTGGCCCCTGGACCATTCGAAAGAGAGCCGATGAATTCTTCCTTTGCACACGGCTTGTGAGGAAATTGCTCCGAAAAGATTCCGCTAATTGGGCCCAGCATGAAATGGAGCGAGGTGGTAGATGTTGGAACCACACATGCGCGGCTCCTTTTAGCGTCACAGGAAATGCCCTGCACATGATCTGGTCAGGGACCAAATGCAAGTTCATGCCCGAGGTAAAACGAGCCAGGTGCTCCATTGGATCTCTTGTGCCATCATATGATTCACATGGAGGCATTTTGAAGTTGGAAGGGACCGGGAAGAGATCAACTTCTTCTACGAATGGTCGTCCAATGATGATTGGAGCGCTGGAATAGCGTTCTGCTCGGTGACCACTAGGATTATTCCGGGTGGATTGAGCTTCGCAGTAGCTCTCTTCATGTCTCTTGGATCTTGGGTTGCGTCGTTCGCTATCAGAATATTCATCTTCTAATTGTATCACCTGCTGGTTATTATGTATCCCGTCTCGCACTTTAGGGCGACTTGGTCCTTCATGGAAAGTCAATCGCTGACGGACAGATTGCCTCTGCGTGTCAGTTATTGGCTTTGTCTTAAGAGGCCGAGTCGGCTCTAGTTGCGAAGGTGGGTTTTCAATAGCGGCTTGCAACTTTTCGATGGATCGTTGCATTGTTTGAATGACAGCAAGTAGATCAGCCTGGTGGTTGCCAGCAGGTGGAATGATGTTGGTGGGAGCAACCGTAGTGATTCTGGCCGTCGGAGGTTCAGATGGACCAGCCGGGTTCTGCGGAGTTGAGACAATGATTGTGGGAAGGGGCGCGGCCATGGCATTTGCCAATGCTGCCACTGTGACCACAGGGGTTTCCATCACTGCTTTCCCACGATCTGCCGGTCGAGAGGTAGCTCCTCCACGAGTAAGGTCGCGGAGCAGTGTTGATGATGAACTTGACGCTAGTGCGCCATCTTGCGGAATTTGGGGATGAGGATTTTGAGCCATGGTCTATCTACGAATTTCGGTCCCACGGATGGCGCCAAAATGTTGTGGATGAAATCCGGAACCTGATTCGTCAATAGACCTGCACACCAAAAAGATAACACCGGTAACTCGCCGGAGAGATTTCCGGCGGGAAATCTCCGATGCTTAAGTCAGATAATGCTTAAGATGGATTTAGTGTGAACTCAGATAGAATTACTTACCTCTCATTGCTTTTTCCCCTTCCTTTTATAGAGCTCTCCATCTTTGGTAGTTAATTACCAGTCTAATGAAGGGTCATACCATTTAATGGGCGGTTACTGCTTTTAAGCAGGTTTATAGCCATGATGGTAAGAAGTGGGAAGGTGGGAGGTTCATTACTCTCCACTTCGTTTATTATTAAGTAAATAGCAGTTCAGATCGTACGAGATCGTGACACGTGTCACGATCTCCTAGATGTTACTTTCTTTCCATATCAATGTACATCACTCAAACCCCGACGAGTCATCTGTGTCACGAAATCAGAGTGAGGAAGTCAGAAAATAATATGAAGCTGATTAACAGAATGTAACCAAAGCAGAGTTAATTGCAAGTAAGATGCTGTCGCATGCATAAGACTATCGGTAACTATCAGGTCAATGCGAGCCCCAAAAGGAGTCCTACTCGGTTTAAAAAGAAACAAACCTATACCAAATTTGGACCTGCATTCCAAATCAAGCACCCCTAACATGGGTCGGAACAAGAGAACATGGGCAAGTATTTGAAAAATGAATGGGATGGAGGGGAGGAAAGAAATGACTGAAGCTAACATGAGCAACTGATTATCCACTCGAGCCTTGGCCAGTACACGTCCCACCCTCCTTTGAAACAGTTTGGCTCCTTTCACATAATTGAAAGTAATGCGTATCTTAGAACGGAGTCTTGCCAAGGAAAATTCAAGGTTCTAAAAAACAGTGTCATTCCTAGCCTCCCAAATAATGCCATAGTGCTACTGAAATCCAAATTACACAAATTAAATCCCCCAATTGTTTGTGAATAGGCAAAGCTAGCCAGCTCGAACGCCAACGTGATACGTTAAGAGTAGAGCAGGGCATCAATCTACTGACAAGTAAGTGAACTTGCCATAAACTCCGTACGCAAGCAGTCCAAGAATAAATGCTCATGTGTTTCACGTTCTAAAGAACATCAAGCACATACGTCCACAATAAGACAATTTCGTTTAACAAGCTCAGAACGTAGAGGGAGACACTGATGCACTAGCTGCCATAAGACAAACTTGATTTTTTTGCGGAAGGGGCAACTCCCATAAGACACTCCATAGCTGGGAAGGCATCATTTGACCTGAGGGGATTTCAAGCAGCTCTGTATATGTTTTATTGACAGAAAATTTTCCACTCTTAAGAAATGGCCAAAAAATCTCATCATCAAAACCGGATGGAAGTAGGTTAAGCTGTAAAATTTGGGAGGCTAAGTGTGTAGGGATCAGGCTAAGGATAACGCTCATATTCCAAATGCGTGTGTTCAATAGAAAT
Organism: Escallonia rubra; assembly: GCA_033065855.1. Taxonomy (NCBI): domain Eukaryota; kingdom Viridiplantae; phylum Streptophyta; class Magnoliopsida; order Escalloniales; family Escalloniaceae; genus Escallonia; species Escallonia rubra. The sequence continues at coordinate 19,379 of JAVXUO010002304.1, read as the reverse complement.
AAATCACATACACGCCAATGAGCGTTATGAGTGGTACGATAACATAGCAACTGAGGAGGATGTGTATTCGGTAACCACCAATCCATCCAAGCAGAAATAGATAGCCATTCCCTATGTGCCATTGAACACCTTGTTTCAAGACTAGTTGTCCAACTAAGATACTTTTCCAAACCCATGAACTAATTCGTGATTGCCCAATGTGAATGAAATGTTGCCTTCTAAAATATCGGCCCCTAAAGACTTGAGCTAATAAGCTATTAGGCATGGACCATATTTTTCAGGCTTGTTTAGCTAAAAGAGCATCATTAAAGGTCTGGAAGCCACGAAATCCGAGTCCTCCCGAGCTTTTAGGCAAGCACAAAGTAGGCCAGGTTGGCCAGTTTATAGACTTGTGAAATGCATCACCCGACCACAAAAAACGAGCTAAAATTTGATCCAACCGCTTACATACCCAAACAGGAAACTTGTACACTGACATACAATGAATAAGAAGGGAAGCGAGAACTGAATGAATAAGGGTAGCTCGACTAACTTTATTTAAAAGCAGACCTATCTAATGAGCACATTTATCTTGAACCCAGTTGATGATTCCATGAAATATGTCCTTCCACCTAACAACTACATCCAATTGAACCCCTAAGTATCTGCCAAAGGCTGGTTAGATATGAAAATCAAGGTCACGCTCAATTCTACTTCTGGCATCAGGGGAGGCATTATGACTGACAGAGAGGCTGGACTTAGACCAATTAATTTGTTGTCCGGAAATATTGCAGTAAAATTCCAAGATACGACGCAATTCTAGGATCTCACATGACGAATCGGGTTTCAGGCTGAGGAACAAGTATATATCATCTGCATACATCAGATGAGAGATAGGAGGGGATCCTACCCCAACTTTGATACTCGAAAAACGCCCCATACTTTCGGTCTTAACCAAGGCAGCTGACAACACTTCAGAATAGATAATGAAAAAAAAGGTGATAACGGGTCACCTTGCCTGAGACTGCATGATGTGGGCATAAAATGCAGAGCGATAACGCCATTGACCAAACCCAAATAAGAAACTGTAGTGACACACTGCATTACAAGTTGAATCCAGTGAGAAGGAAAACCAAGCCCACTCAAAACATTTCGAACAAAGTCCCAGTGTATACGGTCAAATGCCTTATTAGCTCATATCCAGTTTAAGTGGCAGGAGAATCTTATATCCTTTAATAGGTTGACGAACACAATCAGTGAGATCTTGAGCGAGAATGACATTATCAGAAAGGCACCGGCCAGCTACAAAGGCATTTTTGGAAAGGAGAGATAATGTCATTCAAAATAGGTTTTAGTCTATTAACCATGACTTTGGAGATAAGCTAATAGGTCGGAAGCCCGTCGCAGATATTGGGGATGCAATTTTTGGCACTAAAGAAAGGAATGCCCAATTAGTTTCATGAAGCAAGTGACCGAAGAGGAGGAACGAGAGAACCCCTTTAGAGATGGAACCACCCACAAGATGCCATCGTTTTCGGATCAACGATACCAAAATACCATCTGGTAAGGGGTCCTATTTGAAAACTGGCAACCTTAATTTCGGCCGGGCTAAAAGCCTGAGAAGGTGTTGGAGATGCCAAGGCAATAAAGGTCGAACATGGAAAAAGTTCGAGAGCAAAAAGAGAGGAGGATTAGGGGTTGAAAGAGGAAAGGAAGGATTATACAAATTGTAAAAAAGGAGATTAAAGTGCACCGAATATTTAACTCATCGGAGAACTGACAACCTGCATCATCTGTGATCAACAAAAATTGATTATGTCGATGCCTGATGATTGTAGAGGCATGGAAGAACTTAGTATTACGATCACTCAGTTCTAGCCATTGAGTTTGAGCCCAAAAAGTTTCTTCACAATTTAACTAGAAGTCAAGTTTCTGACGTAAAGTGAAATGAAGCAACTGATTAAGAGGGACAAGATGGACATCCGTTTGGACTAAAAGTAAACACTGTTGAGTAAGGTGAATGAGGCGAGGTAACTGACCAAAATGAGCAAAACCCCAATTTGCCAGAGCCTTGAGCAAGGTTTTAAACTACCACATTAACGAGAATAAGGGCGAACTAGAACAGGTCGAATTCCAAGCAGAAGCTATTAAAGGTAAACACTCTGGGCCAGATAATCACATAGCCTCAAATCTTCGAGGCCTAGGGAAATGCAATTGAGAAGGCAGGGTATCGCACAGTAAGGGGGCATGGCCGGACCTCTGAATTCCAAGGTTGTGCACTAAAGCATTAGGGAAAAGAGTAACTCAATCGGGTTAGGCCATAACTCGATCAAGCTTATTAAAAATAAAACCCAAGGATGGAGAGCCCCTCACCTAGGTAAAAGTAGCCCCCACCCAACAAATATCTGAAAGCCCGAATAGTTCAAGGAAATTCCATAAAAATCGAGAATCGAATATTTGATCAGAATGGCAGCCCGTTTTTTCACATGGAGACAAAACCTGGTTAAAATCTTCACAAAGACAAAGAGGGCCTGAACGAGCAGCCAAATGTGAAGATATGAGGTTCCAAGTAGGGTGACGAGATTGCAATTGTCGGTGACCATAAATAAATCCAAAATATGCAAGCCCACCCTCAGGGAGTTGAAAGGAAGCTAGAATCAAGTTCTTAAACACAATCTAGACAGTAGATGAAACAAGATTCCTCTAGCCCAACCAAAGGCCACAACTAGCGTTGACAAAATCCACACCAACAAAATTTATAAAACCTAACCAACGAAATAAAATGCCAACTTCAGCAAATGCCATCTTAGTTTCCATCAGAAAAACCACATTAAGCAAATGCGAATGTATCAATTGGAGAGCTGCGTGAACTGTGATGGTTGACCCAGACCACCACAGTTCCAGCTTAAAATTTTCATTCATCAACCCGGGGTTGATAAGGCTCCACTGCCAAAGACATCACCAAATTGACAAAAGAGTCCGTTAACACATGAAAACTACCCCCGAAGCATCCCCATTTATATCCATAGGACATAAATTATTCATACCCAAACATGGCAGCTTAAAATCCCCCATAACAGGTATAGTAGCATCATGCAAAAAATAGGAAGCCCATGCAATGGTGCATGCTTAGAGCATACACTAGAGAAACATGAGACATTATGTAAATACCGATCAGAATGAGAACATAACGGACATGAGGATATAACCATGGCAATCAGAGAAGGGGTTGCATTTTTTATGCACACCATCCTCCAGTTCATGGGCATCAGAATGCTCACGACCACGCTTCTTTGATCCCGAAGAGGAGGAAGAAGTAGGGACTGCCATGGGGATCAAAGGCATAATCATAGAAGGTATCAACACCCCAGTGAGATGAACTGGGTTTAAGCTTAAATAAGCACCAACGGTGAGAGAATGTGACTGACCAGCTTCATCCATGTTCGAATCCTTAGAATATCTGAGTGTACAGTAACATGGAAAATTGAGCTGGATTGACAAGGCAAGTTCTCAGACATAGCAGTTGGGCCGCGAGGAGAAGGTGTAGCCTCATCCATCAATTTGACACCTGAAGGTCCAACCCAAGATAAGTTTGAGCCATATTGATTAAAAAATAGGGCCTGAGGTTGCATATTATCCTCGGTCCAGGGGGTGATATTGGCCCATGCTTCATGGGGTGAGGTAGGCTTCACATTGAGATTGGGTCGATCACAAACAGGGTCCACATAGAGATCCATAAAGTCTATCGGAGGAAAAGGCCCAGAGAGAGAAAGTCTAAATTTTTTGGCATTAGATCCGAAAATGTACTCAGCCTTCATTTCACCCATAGTTGCTTTTATTTTTGTCATCTTTGAAACCTAATAAGATTGATACCATTGCTCGAGAGGCCATGTTACCAAAGGCTTTCCATGTAGCAAATAAGGGTCCATCTTGTTGACATGCCGGGGGACACGTGGTTGCCGAAGTCAACTCATGGGAATGCACGCTGGAAGCCACGTCGGTCGTCGGTAGAACCTGCAACCCACTGTTAATTGTGGCCAAGAAAATCAACATACATTTGGTATATGTCTCAGCCCCATGTCGTGGTGGTTAATCCTTTGTCTCAGTCATTGCCGAAAAATTCAGCCTGTTTAAACCCTCCAGGTTTGTTAGCATTGTAGCTGCTGATAACTTTAAGCTTTAGTTTTCAAGAGCGAGGCTTTCTGCTCAGCTTCCATTTGGATGCAAGGGCGTTCCTTTTTTCGCAACTTATGTAGTGATTTTTCCGCCAATCTTCTTCCGGTAGTTATATATAACTACGTCATTCCCATTCCCTCGCTCCTAAATTCTAGGCTTTCTCATCTCTCAGATCATGTATTATTTTGCTAAACTATTTCATCCGTCGTTGATACTATTTTGGTTGGATTCTTGTAAATGGGTTTTCGCGATGATTCCTCATTTTACTTAGTTTTGGCCTTACAGTTTGATTCTTTTTATGTTTTAGATATTTTGGTCAAAGCACCTATGGATTTTACATGGGTTCTCATATGACTTAAATTTCTATGTGTATTTTGGCATTTTTTTTTAAATTTCTGTTGATGGGTTTTTGTCAACTACTTTAGTAGAAATGTTTGTGGTTCATAGTTCACCGCCTGTTACTACTCTATTCAGTCCACATGTTCAATGATTCAATTCAATGTGAACGGTGCTAAATTAGCACAAGTGAGAATACAAGTATGTGTGCACCTCTTTTTATGATATTAAACATGGAAGCTAATCAATTGACAGCGCATGCAACTTAAGTCAAGTTGTCAAAGTGATCTGGCCGTCCATCCATCACAGAAAGACGAGCCAAATATTTTTTTTAGGTAAACTTTGTCGTCCGCTACATTATATATATAGCTAACGGTAAATTTATCATACTGCCTACCCTATTGGCCTGTAAACCCTCTGACTCCTTCCATATTTTTGTCAAAATTCCTGTCCCCTAAATAATTTAGTAGACGACGGGAAAACTTTAACGAAACTTTGATCTGGCCTGCCTATCCACGATCGATGGACATCCAAATGGCGCTAACAATTTAACTTAAATTGCTTGCGTGAGCAAGGGATCATGTCTATTAAAGATAAGCATGCTTCGACCAAGGAATAAGACATCAAACTCAGAAGCTAGATGATATTTATAGGTACATTCATGGAATGAGAAATCATAAATTGGATTCAAAATGTTATACTCGGTCTGTCCCACATAAATTGATCATATTTTCTTTTTGGGTCGTCTCACAAAAATTGATCACTTCCAAATTTAGAAAGATTCTGTAGGTATTTTTAAATATTCACATTTTTATACTTTTTTTATTCTATTTCTTTCTCCACATTTAACTCTTCAGTCTTCACCAACTCATTTTCTCTCTCTTGACCCATCTTCTTAGACTTTTTTATTCTATTTCTATGCTCTATTTTCTTCTCCTCATCTCTCTAAAGGGTAGAATGAGAAACCATAGTTATGAATACCATACCGCGTACCATTTTTCTGTAAAATGGTACGTACCGGTACCGGTACCGTCTCAAAATCTTCATCAATATTATACATATGTAATATTCATTCATTGACGAACTAAACAATATGTACATATATTCTCTTACTCACAGCTCCTCTAGAATAAATTATTTGTCCTAAGAGCTTGAATTACCTTAGTTTTCAAATAAACTATTGGTTCCCAAATAAGTTGTTTATTCCACCCTTTTCGACCATCCCATTCGCAAATTCTTATGTTAGAATAAGTTGTTTGTTCAATAATAATATTTTCGGGTTAAAGAATAAGCTGTTTTTCTAGGTGTGTGTGTGCGCGCATATGTAAAACAGTACATCATGTAGATGAAAGAATGTGATCAAATCTTCCAAGTTGAAGTACATCAAAACTAAGTAAAGGAAATATTTTATAAATTGTAATGAATATTATGAGCAAGAGGGTATAGATGCTTTGATTGGTATAATAGAACTTATAGTATTTTTCTATTTAGTCTTTATACGGTCAATTTATAAAAATTCTAACAAAATTTATCACTTTTACGTTTTTTAAGGGATCGGTACAAAACACACTATCCGGCTGGTACATAGTTCTCGGCCAGTATCACCTATACCGGCCGGTACAACCGGTACAGAGCGATATTTTGACCGGTACAAAATGTAACGTGTACCTACCAGTAAAAGGTAAAAGCAATACGTACCAGCCGGTACCGATACGGTATTGATAACTATGTGAGAAATACATAATAAATGACATAAATCATTAATATGCTTGTAAAAGAAATGATCCAATTACGTAGAACGGATAGAGTATGACATATCACGCCTTTTTTCACTTTGCTTGCTATAGCTTTTCTTTTACCAATTGGGCAAAAGAGGTAATTACCATTCCTATAGCTTTTCTTTTACAAATTGGGTATTTTCTGGACACTAAAGAGTATGGGGGCATGTCCCGGTTGGTAATAACTACTGGAGTAGCTACTCAGAGCAATGACCCCATCTGCAGCTGCAGAGGTACAATGAAATCCATGTAGGCGTGTGGGACTCTTTTGCACCTATGATTGGGTTCGTTTTGACACTGTCTCGCCTGATCAAACTCTGTACTCTCCTCTCTGATCCCCTGACATTGTTTTTCACTTCCATTTTCGGCCCTTTTCTTTTCTAGTAATTATTTTGTATCCAAATTATACTAAAACAAAGAATCTGTTCACTTTTTTCCTTCTTTTGAATGTCTTCTCTTTTCTTCTTCTTCTTTGGCGTGGCAAGCTTTACACGGAAATTGTTGTTATCATGACTGTGACGTGTTTTGCTTGGAGTTTTCAAGATTTACACTTTTTCTTGATGCAGCTATGCGGGTGATCTTTTTTCTCATCTGGGTTTTGCTTCAGATCTCAGATCTCCTTATCACTGAGGGTTCTCGCCAATTTTCTTGGATTGACGTGGGGGGGGGGGGTTTCACTGCGAAGATTCCTGGGTAAAAGACTAGCCAATTTACTCTTTTATGCATGTGTGTGTGGATCTTACGCTATTGATGTATTTCGATGTTTCCAGATTACTTGCACATTCATTCTTGCTCGTGCGCTTCCCTGTCTCTTTCTGGATGGGGGAATTGGCATAGGACATAGTTCGTTATATCACTTAGAAGTACATACAGGTGCGAACTGCGGGTCTGCTGCTGTTTATACAAGTGTTTTTTTCTTCTTTTAATTCTCCATCTTTGTTATGCAATGTTAATGGATATATTCGCAATTTCAGGAGAACGTTGATCACAGTGATTGGATGCAATTGCGAGCGTATACTAGGTTTCGATTTACATTTAGAAGGTTTCTTGTGGTTGGGAATATGAACGGAATGAATTAGTTACTGGGATTTTAGAATGGACTTGTCAAACTGTAACAGTTTGACAATTTTTGGGCTCCATTTGAATTCGGTGGCTTGCAAATGTCTGGGTTTGATTGTGATTGCGTTTGTTTTTAGAACTATTTTCTCCCCTGCATTCTCAGGCGTTGGTGGGATTGGAAAGGATGACTTGGTATTTGTCCACAACGTTTCTTTGCCGTCGAGTTCCAGATACGGAATTAAGAAAATGAAGTTTTTGGAGGTTCCGCAGATTGTCTGGGGTTTAAACAATCAGAAAATCGCCTTTGCAAGAGCTTGCCTCACTGCAGTAATGCTGAATCGAACTCTTCTGATGCCGAGCTTAAGTGCTTCACTGTTTTACAAAGAGATCGATCTATTACAACCCATCTCCTTTGATAAGGTTTTCCAATTTGACAAGTTTAATTCGCTGTGTAACGGTTTTGTCCAATTGGGCCGGTATTCAGATCTGGTAAATGGTAGTGACGTTTTTGAGCTCCAAAAGGGAAGTGGAAGGAAGTGGACGATTGGGAGGGATTTGGATCAATTAAGACAGTTTAGCAAAGACCCATACGATGGATATGAGATAATTCGAATAATTGGAAAGAACCCTTTTCTATGGCATGATCATTGGCTGGTTCAAGATTACGCTAAGGTTTTTGAGTGCTTAGTTTTAGTGGATGAAATATCTGCTGAAGCAGATAAAGTTGTCTCCAGAATTAGAGAGTTAGGAAGAGAGCTGAGAAGGGAAGTTCGGTTGTTACAAAATGTTACAAGCAAAGTTGGGTTATTACAAAACCGTACGCACGTCAGTAGCTCCTTCTTGGAGCCAGTGCCTTATCTAGCTGTCCATATGAGGATAGAGAAAGACTGGATGATTCACTGTAAGAAGTTAGAGCAGAGATCAAATATAAGTGAAATTTGTAGTAGTAAGGAGGAGATTATGAGCAGAGTGGGGAACATTGTAGGCTTGAAAATGCCAATACTTGTTTACCTTGCTGTGGCCGATAGTCTTCTTGAAGATAACTCCATTCTGAAAGGTTGGAAGGAAGGCCTGCTTCCTTACGAGAAGAAGAAACTTGGTGTTGCTGGAATGTATAAGAGACACCCTTATCTTATTCAGTCAGCAATTGACTACGAAGTTTGCTTAAGAGCCAATGTGTTTGTGGGAAATAGTTTTTCCACATTTTCGAGCCTTATAGTTCTCGAGAGAACACAAAAAATGATCAGAACGGGTGTATCAAGGCCATGTGGCATGGATGTAAAGTGGCCGTCGTATGCGTATAATTTATTGGGAGATTCTGAAGGCCCTCGTCCATGGATGGCAAATATGTCTCATTCAAGCCTACGTGCAATTAGCTTCGGTTCTAATGAGGTCTTTTGCTGAATTGATATGATTCTGGCTGCAGCGTTCATAATTCATCAGGGAGTTTGGACTGGACTTAACAGGTTTCTGACCTCTGGATAGAAATGGCTGTTATACTTTAACAAGATTTTGCACCTAAGATGAGATGCAGAAAAAATTACAGAATAGCAGTTCAAAGGCAAACCAGGTATAGTTTTTATAGATGTAAAAGTCTGGATGCTTTATGTAACTTTTTTGGCAGCATTGATTGATTATTGTTTTATTCTTTTACGTCCATATCATGGGTTGTAAGTGCATTTGATGCTTTACCATGCGTAGACTTTATGTACACACGCCACCACTTGAAATATAACTTACAGTGAAGTCTCCACGATTAGAGAATATTAACTCTTTTTCTTGCCTCTCAGCTTATAGAATCTGTTTCTTTTGACGCTTTATCTCAATGATACCGAATTGAGAGCTTTACAATTTCTGGACTCGCAGAGAGGTTCAGAGAAAGAGAAGTCTTGTTGATGTGCTTATTATGCTATGTATGACAGCTGATGATTTTGAGAAACACAACATGGAATCGTTAAATTTATGGATTTCAGTTGTTTTATGTTCCTTGATTTTCTCGTGACTAAAGGGAGCATCGTTATTCACGTCTTTTTTAAGAGGATGTCATTTCTGGTCTTCACCCTGGGGGTACTCTCTTCCCATTCCTGAGCATCATTATTTACAATCTTTGGCTCATTCCACTTTAGTTGTCCCATGCTAAAACAAGTGGCATTCTTTCTACATCTAAAGGGATTCCTCCCATTATTTTCCTAATAAGTGATTGCTTTGGCAATATACCTCGTGCATAAATTTTTGACCCTGATATTGTGTAGTGAGCTAAAATTACGGACTGCTTGTTGCGTTATTATCGAAAGTTTTTGGGTGGCTAAGCTTGTACAACACCAGAACAGATTATAAGTCCTCCCCTGTCATAATTTCACAATGGCTTGACCTGCTCCTACGAACCTCAAATCGTTGAAGTCTCTTGGTAAGCTTTTAGACTTTTCTTCGAAGTGCTTGAAGTTCTTCATCTCTGATGCCTCTCAAATCGCCCATGACCTTGTTACCATGTCATCATGTCGTCCTCTACCTCGACATGCTGCCTTGATAACAAATTTAAAAAAAAATCTATCCAAGGATCGAAAAGGCTTAAGCCAAGAGTTTGCCAGGAATCAGAAGTTTGGTCAAGTTGCTGGCAATGACCGTAATCCCTTCCGACCTTCATTGCTGCTCACAGGATAATTCCAGTTTTATATGAACTTGCTCTGAACCAACAACCAGGAATCAAAAGTTTGACTGGGTCAGCCTTTTACCTGGTCCCAAGTTTTTTGAAATCTAGAACCAGTTTTGGACTTGAACAAGAAGCCCCAGCTTCATTTCTATTAGCTCTGATGCTTCAGCCGGCTGAGGATTTTGGATCAGAATGCTTATCTCTTGAGGTTCATTCAATAATTTTCGCAATGGAACCGATTGAAACGACCATTTGCCAATACTCGAGCCATCTTCTGTCCTTGTTCTGCATCTTCAGAAATTCTCCGAGTGTTTAGCTTTTGGTAGGGGTAAGTTATATAAGTAATGAAAGGGGATTGGGTAATTTAGGAGTTTATTCAAAATATATTCTTTTGTTTGTTCAGTTTCTTCTTGAGTGCCCATGGGTTAATCAACCCTCTCGCCAGACTCCATAGAACGTTGTGCACTGGGCTCTGCCTTTTTGTCTTTATTTAATTATTAGGATTATACGGGTGCTTAGGTTATGATGAGTTGTTTCCGTATTAAAGTTGTACAAGGAACACCAGTAGGGTCGTTTAATTCCAAATAGTCTTCTTGAATCCTTGGGATTTCTTTTCTAATTTCTCTACTTTCTCCTCTATAAATGTTCCTGTTTGGTTTCATAGTGCGTCAGGGGGTTGGGGTGGGTCATTGGGAAGGACATTATGTTTCTTGAATCCAAGTTATGGTATGGGCACCGTCTGCCAAAAACATCTGTCAATATTAAGAATATTGGGCTCCCACATATGCATGTACCCATAATAAATATGTATGCACATTCTAACTACGTTTATTAGCACCAGTAAGGATCACGTTATATAGTAATTTGAAATAAAGATGTTATAAACGCCGACTATTATAATAAAATCATAGTAAATAAATCAATCGGAAGTTTATTGCACAAAATATGGTCTTGCTATATCTTGCTATCCAGGGTACATTGAGATTGTAATCAATTTTCAATATATTTCACAAATATATTATTCTCACCAAACACTACAAGTGTGACATTGTAGTAATAAAAGTGAAGAAAGTGTTTTAGAGATAATTAATGTCAAGTGCATAAATTGGAGTTGTCCAATTTCTTATAGTATATTTCTATGCGTGTATATAAGTTTAGGAAATGAAGTTGAGAAGAAGTTTGAATTATAATTAAGTGATACTAATGAAAGTTCAAAAATTAACTCAAGAGAGATTGTCGTAAGTAAAATTTCTAACATAAAGGAGTTAATGATTAGTAAATGTACAACAACGTTTAGGAGCTTAAGTGTTACATCTCTAAAATCAAGAATCAAATGAACTCAAGAGATTTGGTATGGCATATATAAAAAATCAGTTGCTTAAGCAACAAATCTAATAGTCGTAATTTCCAAGGATCTTTTTAAAGTTTTTTTCCGTTCACTTTTTTTTATAGCCATTTTTCCTACAAGTAACGCCATTAAAGTTCAAAATATCATCACTTAGAATTTTCAGTATCATTCATTATCTATTTTGTTTCTCTCTATAGAGTGATGTAAATTTTTTTTTTTTTTTTTTTGGGTTAAGAAGATAAAATAGTTTATTCATAAAAGGGCTACTTTGATAGTCCTTTTTTTATTCCTTTTCCTTTTATCCTAACTATTACAACTTACTAGCTTCATCCAGTAAAGTAGACCACATCGCATCTACTTACAAAGATGCAACAAACAGATGTAGTAACATAAAATCTTATGAAAAAGTAAAGTACTATAACAAGTTGTAGGATGATTGTTGAGGATCAAAATAGCCCCTGCAATTAATTTTCTTTTGGTAATGATCTAGTCTTTAATAATTTTTATGTATGTCTTATTTAAATATTAAAGTCAGAGTAAGTCATATTTTAATTTTATATCTTAAGTTTCAAATTTCGAGTAATTGTTTTTTTAAAATTACGTTTAATCTTAATTTTACCTTCTTTTTTCCACTTTCCAGTTAAAAAAGCTTTAGTATACTCTAAATTTGTCTTGATAGTAGACTCTAAAACTCTTTTTTTTTTTTTTACGTAGCATGACCTTGTTCCTCTCTAGTAGTGCAATAAGGCTATTAATCAAGTTGTGCATGTAATTTAATATATAATATATTTACCTTAAGACTTTTACTTTTAACATCAATTCATATGATAACACCACAACTACTAATCTAAAATGTCAATATACACTTGTGTGTATGTCATCTTGAAATATATTCTACGAAAGGAATGAGTGAAGTTGATATGAGATAACAATAATGAACGAAGTAATTTCAATAATGTTCGTAAACATAAGTTTTTCATCCTATACATATGCATTCAATTAATAATATACGTACAAACTCAACAAAAGTTCATCAAGCATAATTTCTAACCCAGTTAATTGATCGCATGCTAAGACATGTGTCATCAAAATAAACAAGAAAAAAACTATTACCTATGGCATAAAGTTTTAAGAGTTAAAAATATCATAACAACCTACTATTTCCCCTAAGACAAAATAACACCTAAGTTTATCATAAATGTTGAAAAAAGAAGGTATAGTCGAACTTGTGTATACTCTATCCCGGTCCTATGGCAGTAAATTTAAATTTGCAGTTATATGCAAAATTTTGAGGTTAGGTATATTAAAAAAGAACATGATGATACGTGGACTTAGGAACGGTTCTCTAAAGAGTAGCAAAAATTAGGGTGTTTATTTGATATTGGTAAGTTTTAATGTTAGGTTTTTATAGGTTTTCTTTAAAGGTAAAGAGAGACATATCATACTTATAAGATTGAGTTAGATCCACTTCCGCGTTTGTTGAATTCAATTCTTTTGTCACAAAAAGATACATTAGTGAAGTTTTAACCTCTTTAGCAACTAAATGTTAAAATTTATAAAGAAATGCTATAATTTCGCCTCACCTTTTTACAAGTATACAACACCCTTAATTTTTGTAAATTTTATAAGGGTATTTTTGAGAAAAATTGTTTAGTCATTTAATGTATTGGGATCATTATATACGAAGGGGGCTCAATCTACACCCGTTTTGGTTAAACTCATGCATCTTTGTCACTTAAAGATGCATTAGTAAACTTTTAACCTTTTTAGCAGTAAATTATTTGAATTTTGTCAAAAATGTTGTAGTTTAGCCTCATCTTTTTAAAAATAAAAAATACCAACAATTTTCGTAAATCTTTTAACGTGTTTTGCACGTTATATAGTGATTTGAAATAAAAATATTGTAAATCTTGGTGAAAAACACAATTAAAATTAATCAATACGATTATTATAATTACAGTATAATAATAAATTAGTTGTTGGCTGCTAATCAAAGACTCGAAGTATGAAAAGTTCATTGCACAAAACACGGTCTTATTTTGAAACCTAAATTTTTCACGCCAATTATCACTAATATTTTTTTACTATTTATCATACTTATCCCTTTCGTCATATCAAATTGCCGCTAAAGAGAATCCTGACTATTCTACATTATACCTTGTTATTCAAGGTACACTCATATTGTTATTAGTCTCAAACATTTTTCACAAATATCTAACTCTCAAGAAATACTACAAGTTTGACTGTATAATAATAAAAGTGAAGAACATATTTAGAGATAAATAATGTCAAGTGTATATATTGGAGTTGTCTAATTTTCAGTAATATGGATGGCATATATACAAGTTTAGGAAGTGAAATCGAGAAGAAGTTTGAATTATAATTAAGTGACATTAACAAAAGTTCAAAAATTAACCTGAAAATGATTGTCGAAAGTATACTCATTTCTCTTTACTGAACCTCTCTCTCTCTCTCTCTCTCTCTCTCCCTCTCTCCCCCCCCCTCTCTCCTCCCCCCCCCCCCCCCCCCCCCGGGATAAAATGAAAAACTCACATAATAAATATCATAAATAAGCGACAAATGGAGTATAACTTTCATGTATCTCTTATTTTAAGATTAGAATGCAAAACAAGTCTTTTCAACTTTTTCTATCTTAAGTTTTAACGTCGAGTACAATTTGTCTAAAACTGCGCTTAATCTTAATTATACTTTTCTACTTTTCAATTAAAAAATCTATAATTTACTCTAAATTTCTCTTGATAGTGTACTCGAAACTCTCTTTTATTTTATCTAGCATGATCTTTTTCATCTTAGTAGTACAAAAAGGTTATTAATTAAGTTGTCCATGTAATTTAGCGTATATTTGCCATAAGACTTTTATTTTTTACACGGACTTATAAGATAATACCAAACCTACTCATCTAAAAAATTATATATATATATATATATATATATATATATATATATATGCTTTAAAATTTATTAATATAAATGCAAACTCAACAAAAGTTCATCAAGAGTAATTCATAACTCAGATCATTTATCAAATAAAGACTCTATCATCAAAATAAAAAGGAAAAAAATATTACCAATGGCATAATGTGTTAAGAGTTAAGAAAATTATAGGGTTAGTTATACCCATGATCTTGAGGCTAGAATATAATTACACGCATGTCCATTAGTTAGAACAAATAGCACTTATGTCTGTTGACCAAATGAAAATACTGAAAGGATGAAGACCATAATGCCTATCAATTGGGAATGGAATTCTTCAAATGTCATTTATCATCCCTTCGTCTCACCATACAGCCCCACCACCACCATCATTCATATCATGACTTGAACCCACAGGTGGGCCTGTGAGCTAGATCTGTGACCGGCCGCAGACCCACTGGACTCCAACCAAGGGCTTTGCCAGGCCTTACTCGCTAAAACCAATATGAATTGCAGCGGAATTTAAACGTTTTCAACTCCAAATTAAATTCTACTATTTCAATGTCATTACAATCCTTCTTACAAGAACACATATACTAGAACTCGACTCGTCTAATGCAGTGTTCGAAGCTCCACCCTAAGGTTCCAATCCGACATTCACCGCCATCACCTTACCTTCAAACCTAAAATGATAAGTAAGAAGTGAGCTTCCACGTGATCAGTAAGTAAAAATTATCAAGTAGGTGGACCATAGCATGCCATAAAATAACTCACCTTATATTATTGCAAAATTAAGAAATCTAAAATCACAGAGTAAGTAATCATCCAGTAAAAGGAAATAGAGAACATGGAACAAAACTAGGCATAAAATCATTAGCACAAAACCTCACGACGTACAGTTTCATCCCAGCATCAATTCAAACGATATGATGCAGTTAGCGTACAAGCCCCCCTGACTAGGACCCAAAATCCTTCCTACACCCGGGATAAATAATTCTGTGGACGCAAGGGCAAACCACAAGAAATAGTATTGTGCATTAACGTACAAGCCCCGTTGAACAGGGCCTGGCCCGAAATCCAACTTTCCTCCGTTGGATATGGGGCACAACAATTGAATAAACTAAAATCAATTTTTGGTTCATCGTAAACACAATCACTCATCAATTGATGGTCGAACCAACCTCACACCCCCTTTTGATATAATTTTCAAGCTGTTCAATATTCACAATAACGTCAAATTCCAAAACATCTCACTTGCACCAAATATTTCAAATCCGAGTTCCATTAAATTTTCTAAGTAAAATATCATTTCCATGCTGGTCCGTTTTTTAATGAGAAATAAACTACTAAAAGATTTCTGGCAAATCGAGCTAGAGTAGCTAAACGTAATTAAAACAATCAATGTTGATACACCACTTTTTAACAGAAAATAAACATATACGATATATATATATATATATATATATATATATATATGGGAGCTGATCCGTTGCTAGCGCTAGCAGCGCTAGCACCGTCTGCTATATAATGTAGCGGACGGTGAATTATCGTCCGCTACATTATATAGCGGACGGCAAAACAGCGCTAGCAACGTGCTAGCGCTAGCAACGTGCTAGGACTAGCAATGGATCACGACCATATATATATATATATATATATATATATATATATATATATATATAAACACTAGGAGTGTGTTTGGATATAGGATTTGAACTGGGAATTTGACTTTAGTAGGGTATTTGTTAATCACCTAGACAAAATATCTTGTTTGGATAGTTCAAAAGGAAATTTTTGAAATTTTGAAGTAATTTGAACTGTGGATTTGGTTGAACTGGGGATTTGGGGTCACCAAATCCATAGTTCAAATCACTAGTTTGAACTAGTTATTTGTCAAATCCACTACAATCAGTAATTTACAAACCCATAATAACTAGTTCCCCATTTTTTAGGAATCTTGCCTCCCACCTTTTTTAACAACCTTTTGCTTCCTTTCTTGCAAACAAGATATTTCAAAATGATAGAATTTGTAAATCAGGGGATTTCGAAATGAGGGCATTTAGAAATACCCAGTATTTCAAAATCCCATATCCAAACACACCCTAGTTGAATCAAAGAGTCACTTACCTGACCCTACGAATTTCCCACAACAAAGTCTCTGGAGCGGCAATCTCGTTGCTACATCTGGCTAAAAGAATGGTCAAGGCCATTCTTTTGATCTCCATGTTCCCAGCTTTACTATAACCCAAGGCATCGTCGATCATGACACAACATCCCCGCAATCAACTACCCGGCCTTTACACATCCATCCAATAACGTGTCCAACTTACCATGTCTTTCTCGGGCATTTCATCGACAGTTGCCGAGCTTCTCTCAACTAACTCGGTGTCACTAATCCACCAAGCATGCCATATTGCTAAAATATACACAACCTCACTCCTCACGTAATATACCCCCACACAATAGTGTTCCACATGCACCGCTGTTACACTCATCATCCAACAACAACCACACCTACCCACCTGCCCAAATACATGCACTGTACACCCACCACTCCACAAACACAAACCACCCAGACACCATAATACAGTCATACACATCCCACTCACCACAGTTCCATTCCAGTACACACGCCACAACTATCAATAATTGAACCCGACAGATTGCCTTATCGATCAACACAGTCTTAAATTCCATCGACCGCCACCATATACCCCACCACAGTTACTCTATTCCAGCCACCACAGGCACCATAATTATACCACCCCTTCAACCACAACAATATCGTAATCGTACGACGAACTCTATTTTTTTGTTCATACCACCAAAACCTAACACACCGATTACCAACTTCCACAACCAACCTACCGCTACAGGTGCCACCTTTTAATAACCCCACAATTAATCCACCACCATCACTGTTGCTCTACACCCAAAAACAAACTCCATAGCACACCTCATATTATGCACACAACATGTTGCGTACTATTACACACATAGTGCCCACCCGCTGCTCAACATCCTCACACATATCCACTGTGTATACTCACAGAAACGTACCATCGCACAACACCACTACCCTCAGTCCAATCCAGTACGCACACATTACACCACCAAGAATTACCACCGTGAAACCAATAAGAGCAGTGGTTCAAATCACACCAAACTCGCACAAACTCACAAATTTGACAATGGTACAAGAAAGATCAAATTTTTGGCAGATTTTGGGAAAAAAGGGCTCAAGACCGGCAATTGCCATTTTGCCTAACCGTGAAACTGCTTCAGCAATGATGATTTGAAGTCGCCCTAGCATGATGCATTGATGCTGGCGGCACAGAGGTGATATGCGGCGGCTTCAGCCACTGCGGCAGTGGTGGCATAGTGAATCACAATGGCGATCAGAGAGTGTTAACGGCTGTCACCGGTGGTTGTTGCAGGGATTGGCCACTGGCCAAAGTCACGGTGGCCAAAGCATCTACTGGTAGTCCACTATTGGCTGGGGATAAGGTCACGTCAGTGGTAGCTCTGCGGCATGGCGGCAGCGGTTGGGTTTAAGGCCATTACAACATTGAAGGAAGGCCGATGATGAATCCCGTGTGGTGGTGGCAGCGGCGCATTGGTTGCGGTACTGCGGTCATGGAGCCGTTGGGTGATGGCGCTCCGTGAAGGGGCGGTCGGAGTTGATTGCCGGTGACTGAGTGTGGTCGACGATAGGGTTGCCCTGAGGTGAAGTGGCGCCGCCTCTCTAGGGTCAGCTGCCGTTTTTCCTTCTCTCTGTCCGTCTTCTCTTTCTATTCCTCTAAACTTTTTGGGATAATACCATTTTAGTCCCCTGAACTATCCCCACTTTTTTATTTTGGTCCTTGTACTTTAAAATTCGTTAAATCAGTCCCCGTACTTTGTTCCGTTATCAAATAGAACCCTCCGTTGAGATTTCCCGTCAAATAGACCACGTGACAGGCACGTGGTCATTTTTTGAAGGGTATTTCCGGCAAGTGAAGACAAATGGAAGGGATTTTGGGGGGTTTTTTTGGTTGAAGAATGAACAGACAATGGAGAATCCAAGGTCCATGCCCACAACCCTGAGCCGGTACGAGAACCAGCGCCGGGACTCGAACATGTTCGGGCAGTACCTGCGTAACCATCGGCCGTCGTTCTCCCTCGCCCGCTGTAGCGGTGCCCACGTCCTCGAGTTCCTCCGCTACCTCAACTAGTTCGGCCACCCTTCCCCACCCGCCCCTGCCCCTGCCCCCTCCGCCAAGCCTGCGGTAGCCTCGACGCCCTCATCGGTCGCCTCTGCGCCGCCTTCGAGGAAAACGAAGGCAAGCCCGAGTCGAACCCATTTGAGGCGCTGCCGTCCGACTTTACCTCCGCAAAATTCGCGATTACGAGAAAAAGAAGCGACGCCCACCCTATTACTCTTCCGATCTTGGCCATTCGTTTCAAGAACCCTTCCGATCTTGGCGATGGCTGCTGGCAACCAGATGAACCTCCGCAAAATCTGCGATTCGCAGTCCAAAGCACGGGGGATCAGCTACGAGAAGAAGAAGCGGCGCCCACCCTATTACTCTTCCGATCTAGGCCGTTTGTTTCAAGAACCCTTCCGATCTTGGCGATGGCTGCCGGAGTGACTAGAGGAACCAGTGGCTTGCCAGAAATACCCTTCAAAAAATGACCACGTGCCTGTCACGTGGTCTCTTTTGACGGAAAATCTCAACGGAGGGTTCTATTTGATAACGGAATTAAGTACGGGGACTGATTTAACGAATTTTAAAGTACAGAGAAAAAAATAAAAAAGCAGGGATAGTTCATGGGACTAAAATGGTATTATCCCAAACTTTTTTTTCTCACTTTTGATTTAAGGGAAGCGAAACCCCCCCCCCCCCCCCCAATCTATTTTTTCCACAAATTTCTCTCTGTCATTTTAAATTATCCACCTTTTCCTCCCAATATCTCTCTATGCCATCTAAAAATAGCCAAACAAAGATAAAGTATAGCATTAATTTTATACTAAACCCTAATTCAATGACAATTTTGTAACGTAACCCCCTAACTTCTATTAATTGCTAATTACACCCAACTCATTATTTGCAACTTAGGGCCATATAAAAATGTAGCT
>JAVXUO010002248.1:0-64331 GCA_033065855.1 Escallonia rubra | reverse complement strand
TAGTCCCCACTGCATCCCTTAAATGCACATGTCAATAAAAGAAGACTCACTTCGGCGATCCTTGCAATTGAGACTGAGAATTCTCTATCCGTTGATGTAGTCGATAATTGGCTCATCTTTCCATTAGCGAGAATTTGTAAGCTCAATCATGCTGACTGAGCGACGAGTGTTGTAAAAGTGATTGAGAAATTCTTGCTCTAATTTTTCCCAATTGTTGATCGAGTTAGGCTGAAGATCAGTGTACTAGTCAAACGCGCTGCCCTTCAAGGATCTGACAAATTTCTTAATAAGATGATCTTCGTAGGGCCCAGCAGTGTTACATGTTTCCACAAAGTGAGTAATATGTTGTTTAGGGTTGCCTTTACCGTCAAACTATTGAAACTTTAGCGGCTAATAACCGGTAGGCATCCTTAGAAGATCGATCTTTTAGGTATACAGTTTGGCGTAAGTAAGGAAGACTTTGTAAGCCCTTCAAATTTATCCTTAATATTAGCCATGATGAACTCCCTCAGCTGGTCAATGGGAATAGAACCTTTAGATGTGAGTTGAAAAGCATTTTCTGGTTTTGTCTTCTTGTTGGAATCTTCTCCTCCCAGAACCATTATGTTCTTACCCTCATTAGGTTGCTTGTCTCTGCATCTTCCTTACCCTCTAACTTACTAAGGAGTGTGGCAATTTGAGCATCACGATCTTGGACAGTTCTTGTGAGTAACTCAAATGCTTTTGCTAGGTTCGCAACTTGCTCCTCAAGAGTGAGTATTTTTCACCATGACACGCATGGTGCCAGGCCTATAAGGCACGCTAGAGCTAACGGATTGCAGCGAGGCGATCTTGAACTTTGGGGGTTTGGCAGGGGAAGTTGACATGGATCTGCCACTTGAAGTGTCTTCTTCATCATCCTCATGGATAGACAGGACTATAGGGCTCGAGGCGGATTTTTCGGACATGGCTGGGTGTGACAGAATAGCATTGCGTCGTGTTTTACCCCCGACAAAGTTGAACTAGGAGTCTTTCTTGACGCATTGGTGTCAAAGAGAAAATTCTCCTTGAGCGAGGATGTCCTTTGCGAACTTGCTTGAGCTTTGGCTATTGCTTGGCTACGAGTCTCCACGCCCATGCTTAGAGCCCCGGAACAGACAGCAGATGGAACTTTCCAATCGGCTACCTTAGAGCGAGTTATCTTTAAGGTGTCGATATTCGGAGCATTGGATCAGTAAATTTTAGATTATCTTTTTTTCGTTGATAAAGAGAAAAGATGAGAAACATAGAATGTCCCATCTTGGGTGCAAGAAATTTGTACACACAAATTTCTAGTCTAAAGATAAGACATGAAAATTATCGGCAAATGAAGTTTGTATTGATTTGGAAAGCGAGTATAATTCTCTAAATAGATCTTTATACATTTAAGAGTCCTCTGATTCTTCTCTTGACTAATAGTTGACCGAAGGCTTGATAGCTTGTTTCATGATCAAACGGCGAGTTTGGCTAAGCTTGTTCCAGCAATCGATGAATTCTGCAACGAACGACTTGAATGATGTATCCTTCAACTTAAAGAATTTGTGTCTTCAGGTTGACAGAGCTCTGGCTTTGGAGAGTAGACTCTGGCTAACTGTATATATATATAGCTGATCCATTGCTCGCACGGGCAAATTGGGTTAAGTTGCCAGCGCGATCTGGCCGACCACGCGCGATCTGTGGACGATGCAGATATTTTTTTTTACTTCTTTTTTCCAGCATCCGCTACATAATGTAGCGAACGGTATTATTGTCAAAAGTACCGTCTGCTACATTATGTCGCGGATGACAAAAGAGTTTAAAACAATTATATCTGGCCTGTTCATCTCGCGAGTGGACGACCAGATCGCGCGAGCAACTCAGCCCTATTTGCCCCGCGAGCAATTATGTCACTGAGTTGTGCACGGAAATGGGGCAACGAGGTTGTGCTTGTGCTTCTGTTTCAGAGAGAGGTTGAAGAATAAGGTTTAAAGAGGGAGAGTTTAGGAGGCCGAGCCGAAGAGGTATTTGAAAGTCATTTCGGAGGCCTTAATACCCTACTCGTGTATTTTCTGCTACATCTTTTGACTCTACTTCAGGGTTTCTTCAAGATGTTCTTCTCTAAGTTGATAGACTTGATACCACTTGTCACGAGCTGAAAGAGTCGTGAGCGCAGAACTCGTGCATAATCTGTGCGGCACTTAGACAAGTCAACCCGATAGTCGCCTAAGTCAACCTTTTGCCCCCAAAACTTGCCGGTTCCGTTGGCAAGCACCTCCCCCACACTTGTTGCCTCCCTCTTGGTATGTTGCTCACTAGTCTCCCCGACCTCACGCGCACATACACACTAGGTAAAGTTCGCTTAAAAAAGGATTTCACTACACAAATAAGCCTTACAAGAGGACACTCACTCTTAGATCATCCAAGAGAGTTCATCCTAGAAGAAGTGCAATCTTCTTTTGTTACGAGGAGGCTATAATGCTCAAAAAGTGAACTTTTAAATCGAAGAGGCACGTTCTTACTTATGCCTTACATCACTAATGACGTAACTCAAAGAAACCAATAGAAACCCCACACAATCTAGCAAGTGTTTTCTTTTAGGACTTTTTGCACATAAAACCCTATAATTTGAGGGTTTGAGTGCATTTCACCTTAAGGTTTTAATTTCGGCACAATTCACCTTACGGTTCCCCAATTGACGTGTAATTTACCAATTGACGGGTGAAGTCAAATTTATTGGATGTTCGTCAATTTTTCAGGGATAAAATTGTCACTTTAATCCTTCAATCCACCTTGGCAATTGCATCACCACCTCATAATTAGTTGGCCCAATCAAAATGCTCCACATGTACAAACCATAACAGGCCGTCAAAATCTAAACCAAACAGAAGGGAGACAAGGAGGTGGCTCATACACATGGCAACATCAGCGGCGGCGGTGGTTTTGGATCAGCGGAGAAGACCACCATCGTGGGTCCTCAATCCAATTGCCACGCTGTCGCCATCAATAGGCCACCACTGTCACCGTTGCAGGAAATGCGACCAGTTGACCCACCACTACGCATCAATCCACCGCCACTGGTGACTTCTAAAATGACCACGAGCAACCCTGCATATCCGAGAGGATAGTCCATCGTCAGTGCATCGTCGAGAAGAGATCCGCAACCATCGCGTCTTCACACTACGCCAGCCACTCTCACTGACCATTACAGTCACGATCATCGGCGATTGAAGAGAAGTGGTGGTGGGCCTATATGATGTGCCACTGCCAACCCATGGCGCAATCGGGGTGGGTATGGTGGTGGCCGGTTCAATCAAGTATAGGTACGAGGTTGGTGTTGGCCGATGAAATGAGTAAAGTGGTCAGGGTTGGAAGCACAATCGTCTATGATGGTGGTGGTGGTGCGGTGAACACTTACCGTCCACTTTTCTCTCTCTGTCTAAATTCTAAATTTCATATGGTAGTTGCCAGCGCAATCGTACATGGGTACAGTATTGGCGGTGGCATCGAAGTGGGTAAGGTGGTGGCACTGTTATTTGGGTGCTTGAATATACACACACAGTTAGATGGGTAATGGGGTGGTTAGGTGCAAACAGTTGAATTGTTCTTCTTTTGTTGGTAAGGTGGGGGTGGGGGGACTTTGTGGTTGGGGTTTGGTGAGTGTTGAATGTTGACAAACTGACATTCAATTAGTAAGTTGGGGTGGGGAAATTTGGCGGCGTCAGGGGAAGGGGGGTTGATGTTGACTGTTGAGGAAATTTTACCCCTTAAATATTGACCGGCGTCCAAGAAATTAGACTTAATCCCGTCAACTGGTAAATTAAGGCAGATTAATGAACAGTGAGGTGAATTGCGTCAAAATTAAAACCTTAAGGTGAAATGCACACATACCCTCAAACTATAGGATTTTATCTGCAAAAAGTCCTTTCTTGGACAATGAACAAAATCGTTACAGGTTTAACGGGAGGAATGTCACAAAAAGTAAAGCATAAAAGGTGTCTGCATGAGCTGCTCAACAAGCTTGATGGACTGATGCCCATGCGTCCTAACAGCTCTACGTCAGTATAAGAAAATCTGTGGGAAACGAGGATGGCTGCAGAACATCTCATGCCTCTGATGAAAGATAGCTGACCCAGAAAGATGGCAATAAAACTATGCACAAGATCTGCGAGGCCCCTTGTTGGACTTAAAAGTCGGAGAAGCCACATTGTTCGCACTTCATCATGAGAGAGAGGCACATAAAAAAACCTCGGTTTAATGAACGATGAACGATTGTAGCCATGTGTAATACTCAGGTAAAGGTCACTGTTTTGGGTTGCCACTAAATCACATTACATTCTGGAGGTTGAACGTGAGCAGCCAGCTCACAAGGAACTTGGCAGCATGTGCACTGAAGCAAGCGCCAAAACATTTGATCATAGCCGCCCCCGTAATCACTGTTTCACAGAAGGAGGGTGATCAATGAAATTGGATGATGCTAACTACTATAGCCATTCACAAGTTTTACGATGTTCAACATGACTTATATATCCGCACATAAATATGTCCAATCAGCTAACGCAGACATGCACTAACGCAGGAGCAGGTACGGAAAACACATTTTTCACCGAGTGGGAGCAAAAATGCTGGAGCAGGAACTAGAACATGAGAGCCGCACAGATACAACATCCTTTCTTTTATATTAGAAACAAATGAAAACATTGTGTGTGCCCACCAAAGTCCCAAATGTTTTACTAATAATAAAAAGAACCAAGCATGCTCTTACTTCTTATCTCTTGATCCCCCTTTTTTTCTTCGTTTCTTTCTGATAAACGATAAAAGTTGCTAAAAGGTACCTAAATAGATTCATTCTACATAGATTACCCACCCATTAAAGTTTTGTTGATTAGAAAGTATGAGATTACTCAGAAATTAACCACCCGCCTATTGAAGGATGATAATGATTTAAAAAGAATGAGGAGAATGTAAGCAAGTTCGAGTGTTCCGAGTTCAATTTTCCTATCAAGAGAGCAACAATTTAATCTACTTGTCAAAATACTATCTCTTTATTCTAAGTTGTTCTACTACTCCCTCCCCTCTAAGTTCTAGAAGAAGCTATATCCAATATGGCATTCCTTCTTCTGATTTCTCTTGACACGAGAGTTCTCTCGAACATAAATTATACAACCTAGTAACGATTCTAGGCTCCTCGGACATAAAACTGACTGAAGAATTACAAAATGGTGCTGAGACCATTTTCAGAAAACTCATAGGCGACTAGTCAACAGATATTCGCAAAGAGCACAAGGTACTACGTAAATGGTGCAATTGCCATCCTCAAGAAAATGCCAGGGTATATGTATTTTATAAATCAATTGAAATAGAATTCCAGTGAAGAAGGCCTTTTTAGAACAAGCCAATTCATTTGCAAGGACTAATGCTTCTTACCATTTAAAGCCACCGCATTGGATGATAAGACGAATGCATCAATGATTGAAAAAACAGGAGGAGGAAATTCCCAGACCTGCAGGATGCATACCTAGTATTAGGGTAAAATGCGGAGTTGCATCAATTGTATATATACATTGAATAGTAAGAAAAGAAATAGTAGTTTCTTCGCTGGTAACATTCGGCAAGTAACTTACCATCATGGCAATCACAAAGGTCCTGAAGTAACTTGAAACAAGGATTGCGAGCAATATATCCTTAAACCTGTGAAAAGAGAAGGATAAGGCATCAAAATCGACCTTCTTAACTAAAGCTATGAGACACACTAATAGTCAAAACCTTAACGGAGCTACTTACAATAAGCTACACAGCATTTTCTACGTTATGTTTGATTATAGTATTTATTTCTCATAGTTTAAAGAAAAGAGCGCATCACTTTGCAGAATGGGTATTCCTCTAATCTTTTACCACCTTTCTACCAAGCTACCTCTTTCATATTTCAAGGTCTATCTATTGCCTTATTCAACATGTCAACCATCTCACCTATCCTTCTTGGAACGACCACTGACTTCTAATGAGCATCATCTATCGTTAACTACTTTCTAACCTGTAATTTATCAGTTCCACTCATTTGGTGGACACACTATAGCAGCATTTTATTCTAGACATAATTTTTGCCAGCTGTCACGCTCAGATGCCAATTTGACGTGGAACATCCTTATCAATTTCCCCGTTGTTTGGTCAATTTAGACAAGTGGAGACAGCCATATAATATGACACCATTATTATGAGTTAAAAGAGTACAAATGAACATGCTAAATATAGGTTCTTAGAAAAATCAACATGTAAAAGTAACATATAAAATTAATCTGCACTGGATAACCTGTCTGAGATACTGTTCCGCCATATAAACTACATATTGCAACACGTATACAAGCAAGTCATATATGAAGCCCATACTTGCTATTGGTCTCTACACTGAGCACATCAGGACATACCAAGTCTCTTAATAACGCGCCATAACAACAGCAGCTATTTTCAAGTATATAATAGTATTTATATTTCCTCTATTTGCAAAATGAAAGTCGAAGTTCTAAACCTTCCTTCTGGGCCATCGTTATCAGGAGCATAAAATGGACTTGCTACACTAAATGATGTTTAGTAAATTAAAAAGTGCCAAATAGAGCGGGCAACTCCGCATAAAGACAAAGCATAGAAAGTGAAATGGACCAGTCATCTCCTAAAAAGAGAAAGTGGACGCTTTATATAGCATCAGTAGTACAAGAGCAGAAAAACATATAGATGAGCTTGATATTTCTAAAATTTATGGATGCTTAAAAACATCACCCATAACCAACACCTGCCAATGTTAAAAAGGAATGGTTGAATATGACAAATTAGTGGGAGAAAATAAGCTAAATCCGTATCATCTCTAACACCAAAATTCTCTCTTTAAATGGACATTTAAGAGGACTATTACAGCATTCAATCAAGTTTCCCCATGTTTGGACTGCCACACTCTACTTTTTCCCCTTACAAAATTCCAACTTCAGACAAACTGACCTACATTCATTTTATCTCTCCACACACATTGGCTTACTCACATTCCAAACCCGCCAAGCCCCGTCTTTGTCTTAACCCAACAGACATGACATGTTTGTCTGTCGCCCAAAATACCTCTCTCCTCCCCTGAACAGCCAATGTTGCATAACTTTTGACTTTCGTGTTTTTCTTACAAACCCATAA
Organism: Escallonia rubra; assembly: GCA_033065855.1. Classification (NCBI taxonomy): domain Eukaryota; kingdom Viridiplantae; phylum Streptophyta; class Magnoliopsida; order Escalloniales; family Escalloniaceae; genus Escallonia; species Escallonia rubra. Next base: position 57,164 of record JAVXUO010002248.1, on the reverse strand, counting down.
CTCTTCCTTGAGGAGATGAATATATTCCATAACTGTGAATTAAACCGGCTAAACAAATCAATCATCTTCCACCATCATGATCTACATGATAGAAAAGCGTTTAACGAGATTCAATTAAGGATGGAAGACATCACTTCTGACAAATGATTCAGAGGTCAAGATTCCTTAAATTTCTGGGATACTTTCTGGCAATGAAGATTTTATAAGAATTTCTATTCCTGAGATAAGAAATATCGCTTAATCGGAACAACAGCGGCATTAGAACGACACACGGGCTTCTTTGATCAGCCATATTGCTCACGGTTGAAATGTAGATGTGAGCATCTAAGTAGAGCCTCCATAACTCTCAGTGGTCATCGTGACAAACAAAACAGATCCTTTACTTCCTTCAAAGTGCCATTAGTTCATCTCCAGCCAAGCGAGCGAGCGAGAGAGAGAGAGAGAGAGAGTGTAGCTTCCCTCTAACAGCCACGCCATTGTTACTTAATACAACCCTTAAAGAAGCTCAAGAACTCCAAACTAAAGGAGGTATCACCCACATTCCCCAAAGGACGAGAACCTAGGTAGCACAGACACCTCTCCTAGGTGGAGGTATGGTGTCCTAAATGGACGGACACCCTGACACTGGCCGACACGTGTCGGACACGCCTAATCGGTGTCCGAATTTTTTTTTTTTTTTAATTTCCGACACTGTGTTGGACATTTCATTGACAAGTGTCGGACACGTCATGGAGCAGCGTCGGACCGTTTGGGCCAAATTTCAGATTTTTTCAACTATTACCGTCTTCTTCTCTCTCACCTCACGGCTGCTGTCTGCCGACCACATCAAGGCTATTGCCGGTGTCGCTGGTGTTGCCGAAGCTGTCGCCGGTGTTGCCAGAGTTGTCGCCGGTGTTGCCGGAGCTCAGTCGACGAAGATACCGAAGCCGAAGCCAACAGATCTGACGACTATAGTCGCCGAAGGAAGAGAAGCCAGCTACTGCTGCTGCTGTAACCGTCCCCGTCGCCGGAGGTCTCGCCATCGTCACCAGAGGTCCTCCGCCGCCGTCGCTGAGCCACACATCTCTTTCTTCTCTTTGTTTCCTCATCTCGTCTCTATTCTTCTAGTCACCGAGTCCTTCGTCTTTGTTTCCTCCCTCTGTCGTGAGTCCCTCTCTGCCTCTCGTTTCTTTCCTTTTTTTTTCTCTCACTCTGTCGTGCATAGGCATAAGCATAGTATATCTGATGCATACCCAGTGGGCACATTTTTTTATTAAATATTTGATATTTGACTTAGTTTTTTTGTCCAGTACATTGACTTAATAAATATTGACCAAATATATGTTGCTTGTATAAATGTTGCTTGTATATTTATTATTACTAAATTTTAGATATTTATTAATAATATACATATATATAATAAAAAATATTAAAAAAATAGCGGTGTCCTGCGGTATCCAAAATCTGATTTTTTGGAAATTTGCGGTGTCCCTGTCTATGTCGGTGTCCGACACCGTGTCCGTGTCCGTGCTACCTAGACAAGAACAGAAGAAGCCAGTGAAGAAAACTATTCTTGATCCTCTGCAGCTTTGAACGTGCAAAGAATAGACCGGAAATATATTTTCTGTTCTCTACAAGTAGAATAGTTGATGCCAACCATGTTATCCACTCAAAAAAATCCAGATCATTTCACGTGAGCACAATGGTGCATCTCTATTCATCTCATGCAATTTGTCTCTACATGGGCAATATAGGGATTGTGCAAAAGTGGGAGTGTGGAAACAATTATATGCATATTCGGCACATGGTCAATCCAAATGAGTACATACTCATGCCAAGAAAATTCATCTAACAAAGTGAAATGTGACATGGAAATATACGCGAAGCTTTTGTCTACAGCAAATAAACTATTGGACCATGTGCACATGAATGTTTTCTAATATTCTTAATCCGTGATTTACGTTCTCCGCCATTCGATTAATAGCATGTGAAGTTACAAAGGGAAAAAGCTTTACATAACAGAGATGTGTTACCCAACGGATGCAGTCAATGTAACTCTTGTCCAGACAAGTAACACAGAGAGAAACATGAAGTTTCCAAGAACAACGTCCGCCAGCATCTACATTTACAAACACAAACTCATATAAGCAAAGCTTAATCTGCACCCCTCATCAATCATTATCTGAAAAGTGGTTTTACCATGCAAATGACAGACGTGTACCTTTCCATAGCTCTGAAATAATGCAGCAGAGCTCAAGGAAGAACTGCATGCCTCTTCACTTCTACATAGTACGAGTATTCTGTCTTAGGCAGCTAAGGTTATACATATACCTTATGGAAAAATTTCAAGAGATGCATTTCAGTAAGGTATACGAATTGAATGGAACTGGTTCTAGGTATAAAAATTGATTTGAATTTCAGATGATCTGTCATGGCTTAGCTTTCAGCAAGAAGCAAAACCTTACATCAGTGGGGATACAATAACAAGGAAAGTAGACTTATTTAAGCTATATGGCAAGCAAGCTCCTAATACCCCTCTACCAAATCCATCTTCATAATTTCAAACTCAATGTTCTAAAACTTAAACGGCAAATCCATTCACTTCCAACCCACTATGCAGATATAACTAGAGATAATAACTGAGAAATTGAAAAGGTTCAGATTGATGACTTCATAAAACGGATACAAGCATCCAAGAAAATATAGCCAACAGCTAACCTCCATAATAAGCCCTGCAAAAGATATAATCACGTCAGCGCTGAAGTAAGATTAATACAGAAACCCTCTAAATTTACGAGATGTCTCTTACTGGAATGGCTAACGTTTTGCAATAATTTAAAACTGCTTGAGCGAGTGGGTAACAATGTCCAGTGTAAATGCTTATTTATCGTTAAGCATCATGAATAAAATAAATTGGCAGCTAAAGACTTTTCCAACATCATGTTTACATAAATCAAAATCAAGGCTAAGCCTAGAAGAAGATCCACTTACATACGCTAAATAAAAGACAAAATTTGCACCTTAGAGTTCAGTGTGTCCCGGGTGAACATGTTGAAGAACAGATGTCTATATGCCTTTTCTTTGTGCAGGATCAAGTCAATTATAAGAATCTACAGCAATAAAAAATAAAAAATAACATGAAAATATGGGATGAAAGTAATAAGAAATAAACCGTAATGGAATTCAGTTATTCCTTATTAGTATCTTATTCTTACCATGATAGGACATTCGATGTACTCGTCTGCTACGCTTTTGCAATTGTCCTGTCAGAGAACCAACCCGAAAAGAGAAAAGAAAAAGAAAGAAACCTATCTCGTTAATTTGATGAAAATCATCAAGTATACGAGGCATTGATTTTGACAACAAAGAAGATTGAATCGGAATTGATAATGCTTACACATTTTATCAGACGAATATTTCCTGGCGAATATTGGACATACAATGACTTGACATGAAAACCACATTGAATACAGTGAAGATCCATCTCACTCAGATATGATCACAATTCCCTTCTTGAGCTGTTTAGATAAATCCCATATTGAATTCCACTAGGCTATATAGGAAACCAAACAAGAAAGCCAAAAAAACAATGAGAGACTAAAGTGTTGACTGTTGCGAGACTAAAATGGTTGACATAAACTACAAAATTGTGCTTTCTCAAGTATTTATTTGAGTTGTGGTCAGGATAGGCAGAGATTATCTTACCCGTCGAGGCCACTTAGGTTCAATCTTAACTCTTTCTAACAAATAAACCATACAAAATGGGTTGGTTCATAGAGGAGAGGTCGAGCTAGGTATATTTCTAATTATAAGAATCAATAGTTCAAACCGCACTCAAAAGGTAGTGCATTTTCCATTTTTATAGGAACTTCTGTGCCAAAAACAGCTGCGTCTCCAATTATAGCCTCGATTAGAATCTCTCCTTGAAGAATTTTGCTCTTTTGATGAACTTGATATATAGACAAAATCATGTCAATGAAATCCCCAGTAGCTCACAATCACTGAGTGGGAGTGTGAGAGGGAGGGATCGCTGTGAGAGAGTAGAGCCCCGGAGATTTGGAAAGAAAGATTGAACCACTATAACCGACCTTTTTTCTGTTCTGTAGACACCTATGATGATAAACTTCCATCTCAGGCCCTCAATCTATCTGTCTAAAATGAAAGTGTTACTTTTGATTGAGGCAATCCCACAATATCCTAGTGGCACAAAGCAGGAGCGGGCAAGGGAGAACCACCTTGGTGAATCTAAGGTTGGGAGCCGCTTGAATAAAAATATATCAGATAAATATACTTAGAGAAAATTCGGTAGCGAGTACGAGAGGTCGAGAGCATGGACTCCGGTTCGGGTGCGGATACAACACCGGTGTCAATAGGCGAATATAGCATTTTTCTAAATTACAGGATATGGGTGCGGCGGGATACGGCAAATATTGTATATGTTTTGTAACTCCGTATGCTTAGTTATGAGTTTCCAAACAAAAACAGGAATCATTTGAAAGAGAGAAGTACCGACCCAACAGAGAAATTTGGCCTACAACCAGCAAATAGCCTACAGCACAGAGTAGTAAGGCAAGAAGAATGGGAGAAGTAGAGCTTGTCTGGAAGAAAATAGGCAAATAGAGCAAACGAGAGAGAGAGAGAGAGAGAGAGGAAAATCAGAACACTCACCGGCCGGTGGTAGCCATCGCCTTCGCCGCTGCTCTGCTTTCTGACTATCCCCTCTCGGTTCAAGACTTCCAAAAACCCTGGATCTATATCCCGTTAGTCTTTTTGGTAAGCAATGCTACAGTTCAATTATGTTTTGACCCTCCAGAATTCTTTTAAAATTTTATTTATTTTCACCACCCTCTCAAGTAGCCAATAGGCAACCATGCTGCATTTCACAGTATTCATTCACAACACAAAGGCTGCGTTTCATTCACAAAACGTACTAAAATTAGAGGACAGGCATCCGTTGCGCACTCATACCATGGCATCCGATTCTCATGCTTCATTCAATTTACCGTGACTCATGTTTTTTCCAAAAAAAAATTCAGTTTCAGTCGCCGGAGGCAACCTCCGGCGACTATCGGCAGCCACCTCCGGCCACCGGCGACCACCACCGTCGGCCACCGCTACGCCCCACCACCGCCACAAAAAAAAACTGGGTTATCAAACACCCACTTGTTTTTGTAAAAAAAAAAATTTTAATTGCCCTTTAATTTTTTTTTTTTTTTTTTGAAAACTGAAAACCAAAAAAAAAGTTTTGCCAACGAAGCCGTGTATTTGTCATTTTTTTTTCTGCTTGGGTATATGTTTTCCTCTTTTTCTTTTTTTTTGGAAAATTGAAGAAATTTTACTTAACTAACATTGATTTGAGTTACACGTTGTGGGGTGACTCTTCGAAACATCCACATGCATGAGGTTGGAAAAAATAATGGGCACATGATCCCAATACTTGTATTGTTGTTGCTGATTACTTGTCTGTTTAGCCATAAAAGTTGGTTTTCTTATATGATATCTGCCACGAATGTCTAAGGAGCGTCCTACAATCCAAAGCCAAAGTCTCAATATAGGGTCGGCCGAAGTAATAGTAAAAGGGCAAAACTAATTAGATCATCCACCTCTAACATTATGTTTCTAAGAGACTTGTTCCAAGCTAGTAAGAGTCTGTCCCGAATGCCCACAAGCCGACTGTATGACTATCAATAAAGTATAAGAGACGTGAACATTCACCACGTATCTACCCCTAGTATCAAGAATCAGAGCCGCATCTCTGCCTTGGCTTGCATTATATCTTACGCTACCAACGGTATTTAGCTTAATCAAGTTGTCGTGAGGCAGCATCCAACCAATTTGTCTAAGGTTATTTCTCAATAGTGCTCTGACCGGTGCAATTAACAAAAAATAAGTAGTCTCACGCTTGAGATGTAACTTCATTGATAATATCTAGACTAGTAGGGAGTTTGACATTTAGGATTACCAGTTGGTTGTAATGTTTCTAGATTAAAGAAAGGAGGAATGCGAATAGAGTATTCCACAAGATTAGGATTTGGAGGGGTCTCTTGTCCGTCAGTCATTTATATAGTTTGAAGATATTGCTGAGGGTTTGCCATTTACCAGATTTCCCTAAAAAGGGGCAGCTACAAAGACACAGTGGTCAATAGTCTCTAGCTTCCCACATCCACGAGGGCATTTTTTATCTGGGAGCCAATTTCATTCAAACTGGGAGGGCATGATGAGTGCAGCTTCAAAAGAAACTTTGGACTCTGGGTGGACATGATGCTTTCCATTTCTAACTCTCGTCTCCCGCTTGGGAAGAAATTTGAATCTGAATCACACTATAGATTGAGTTCATTGAGCATCCTCCCTAGTCAAAAGGCCAGGTGATGGTGTCAGATTTCTCGTGGCATAGAGGGTTAATTATAACTACGATGTAGTTTATGAGTGTGCTTGGCAAAACAAATTTTAGCTTTTCAGTGTCTGACTCCTTATTCTTCTTATAAAGTTGCTCACGCTAAGATTTTCACTATATATGGGGAGTGGCCCAATAAATACTTTGTGTAGCACTCCCACAAGGACCAGTGGTGATACCAGATGTATATGTTCTCCCCGTTACCGACACGCCACTGTATGGTTTTTGTAAGAATCGCCAGTGCGAAGATTTTGTCTCTAGAAAATAGAACCATTTGGTTTGGTCTTGGCTTTCTAGATGGACTCCATTGGGTGGTATCTGTGATATCCCAGAAGATACCGAAAATCAATCTAACCGTGAGTTTGATTAATTAAGGAGTGTTATTTTTATTAAGTAGAAATTTGTTGGTGATGATTGAGTGTTAAGGAGCTAAATAAGGGGTTATTGAGGGCCTCGGGGGTTAAAATATAATTTTGGGAAGTTAAGGGGGCAAAAATGTAATTTTAGAAAGTTAAGAGGCAATACTGTAATTTTAGAAAATAAGGTGAACGGGATGCATATGCTATTAAGTAGTGTCATTTTTTATGATGATTAGGTGTTAGGAAGTGAAATGAGAGGTTGCTGTGGTTTTAGGGTCAAAGTGCGATTTTTCCAAAGTTGTGGGGTCAAAGTGTAATTTTTGAAACTTGCGGGGCCATTTTGCGAATATGGAAATTTGGAGGGCCATTGTGAAAATTTGTAAAATTGGTCGGTGCCACCTCCTCTTTGACTATTTGATGACTAATGAAATAAAATTATAAACTAAGGTATAGATAAATATTAGGAAAAAAGAAAAGGAAAAAAAAAGAGGAAACTTTCCCTTTCGGGAAAGAAAGAACAAAAATAGAAGAAGAAACAGGGAGGAAGGAAAACGCAGAACAAAGAGGAGGATAAGGCTCAGGGAAAACCAAAATCAGAGGAAAAAATGGAGCTTGGGTGAGTTTTTAAAGGGTTTCAGGGTGGTCAGTGTGTGTTTGGGTGTTGAATGTGTGTGTTCCTTGGCTGTGTGCGTGTGTGGGTGTGTGTTCTTGTTTCGGGTGTGTGTGTATTTTGATGATTCGTGGGTTGAGGGGCGTGATCATGAATTTAAATGGTGTAATTAGATGTTATGAGTTATTCACGTAGATTATTTTTAGTGATTTCGGACGAATTCATGTCTCACGGCTGAAGGAAGAAGGAAGTGTGTGTGGAAAAAGGTGCAGTAGTGTGTGCCTTTGATTTGAACAGTACTTGTAATGGTCGCTAAAGATAGGATTATTTTAGGCAGTTTCTTTCACGAATTTTTAAAAGAAGTTAGGGCCAGATTTAGCCAAAGTGTGAAAAAGAGACCTTAGTTATTTTTAGGAGACCTGTATCATGGAAATATTTCAGATTTTTCCGAGGTCGGGAAGAGGGTGAACGGACGTGGAAAGTTTGAAACTTTGCAGTAAAATTTAAAATATCAAACGAGCGCGGTTTCATGCAAAAATTTTACGAAAACCCTAGGATGTTGGGAAGTTTCATTTCTCAAGAGTTTGGATCATTTCGAAGTCGTTAGCTATTTTTGGCTGAATGGGCTTTTAAGCGCTCGATCCAGACCCCAGTTCGAAATTTTTGGGGAACATTTTTCTAAAATGCGTTTTTTTGCTTAGGAATGAATTTAGGAGGCTTAAAATAGCGTTTTAAAGTAATTTTGAGATTTTTCTGTTGCCGGGAACCCTCAGGGGGCCTGTTGGTAATTTGCCATCCGGAGAGGGGTATTTTGGTAATTTTTCCTATAAAATTTTCCAAATGACTTTCGGGAAGGGGTGTAAGACACCCGAAAAGTTGTTTTAAAGTTGTTCTGAGATGTTTGTTGGGGCGATGGCTGTCAGGGGGTATTTTGCATAAGTTGGGGGTGTTTTGGTAACTTTCCCCTTTAAAATTTTCTGAGAGAATATTTGGTATATAATTGATGTAATACATCTAAAAAGTAGTTTTAAAGCGGTTTTAGCGGCCATCAGGGGGTATATTGATAAATTACCACGTTGACGCTAAATTTTAGGGAACGCGCGTAATTAAGCGTTCGGAGTGGTGGGAAGTGAGGAATGATGTTAATACATTGAAATAATGAGATAGTGACTATTGCTAATGCGTTGGTAAGCTAGGTTAAAGATCCAGTTATTGGATTGGATTAACAAGCTGTCGTAAGACGATATAAACGATTAAAGGGGAAGGGGTAGAATAAGGAGTGCGTATATGTTGAATGATGTCTAACGAGCAAGATATTATTTGACTAGGTGATGCGGCTAGTTACAATCAGAGATTGTGAGTTGCTTCGGCTATAAGCCAATCATGTAAGGACAATGCGGTTCTGATATGCTAATTCATTGTTCGATTAGCATGTCATGTTGATGACATGTTGTTGAATTCTTATCGTTATGATTGGACACCGGTAGTCATTGTGATCGGTATATGCATATTTGAATTGTGTTGTTGAGGACTTAGGGTAGAATAAATTCCCTTAGTCCGCCCTTTTGATGGAATTTAGCGAGGATAATGTGTGTCTTAGTATGCTATGATTCGATTCGATTAGCATACCTGAAGTTGATGATAATGTTGCGTAGGGATTATTGCGTGGTTGTTGTGATATGTCGGCAGTCACTGATAGTCGATATCTCTTCTCTCTGAGAACACTATTGAGGACTTGTGGCAAACTTCTCCCAAGTCCGTCATGTCGTTGATGATGATGTTGTTGAGGTCGTTGCGTGTTATTGTGAAATGTCGGCACTTATTGGTAGTCGACAATTCTCTTATGTAAGAACATTGTTGAGGGCTTGCGGAAATCTTCTCCCAAGTCCGCCTTGTTGATGATGTTACGTTGAACTCTTGTTGTTAAGTCTAAAAACCGGTTGATCTTCTAATTCGGCATTCCTTGTTGAGCTGTGTTGTTGAGGACATAAGTGGAATAAATTTTCCCTTAGTCCGCTCTGTTGAGGTAGTCTTGCTGCTTGGTTGTAACGTGGTTAGGGAAAGCACTCAAAAGGAGTTCCTTGCTTGTTGACAGTGTCTCGTTTATTTATTTGAGACTGAGATGAACATCCCGTAAAATGGGACATCAATATGAGGAGGATGGCCTATGAATTATGATCACTGGCCAAAGAGGATGAATGTCGCTCGAGCAGAGTCTGTCGTGTCTGGTCGAGTCCTGTCCGTCGTGTCCATGTGCATTGCATTTGATTTTCTTTTGATGTTGATGATTTTAATGATTTGTATTTCAATGATGTTTATCTTTACGACCTTGGATTTTAGATTCACTTGCATAGTCGGTTAGTCAGTCCAGTCCATGAGAAGGTGGCAGTAATGCTGTTCTGTTGGGCCTTAAAGCCGCTCAGTCTAACGAAAGAAAAATTATCGTTTGACAATTATGCTGATGTCGAAATTTTATTGGAACTCTTGATTCATTTCTATCGTTGAGATGAGTATTATTCATCCGAGACTCTTGAATCATTTGTACACGATACTCTTCGTGTTGTCTTTACTAGGCGATTTGCACTCATTCTTTATGTTGTATTATGCAGGCTATAAGGTTGATCAAGGAGAACCTTCTAGAAAGGAAAAAGAAACAAGCTAGAAAAGTTGAACAAGGGGATCAGTTGTGTGAGGTAAGACCAGCTAAGAATGGTGGGATAAAAATTGAGTTGCGAGATAGGTTGTTAAGAGTCCTACAACTACAGTCGTATATTAGGTTGTAAACATTTATGTTGTTTTAAGACCTGAAAGTATTCCGCTGCAGTATGATGTATGGTTATAAGAAAATTTTTGTAAGGACGCAATTTGGAGCGTCTATCAATGATGTATGAGTATGAGAATGTAGTTGCTCTGTATTCAGCACAGGGTTTTGAATGTGATTATGGTGCATAACTCAACCAGGTGATGTCACCTGGGCTGAGGGTGTCACAGTATCTTTCTTTAAGGTTTTAGCACAAGGGCCGTTGAGGTTGTTTTCAGAGCCTCCAGACGAGATTCGTCAAGATAGCTTGATTTGTCTCTTAAGTACGACAAATGCCAAGACAGCCTTTGGATTTTGGGTGACTGATAATGCTCCAATTAAGTGCATGCCGTTTCTCTCCGCCCTCGAATGGCCCCAAAGAAAATTTCTACTTAGTGCGTCCAGTTGGGTGGACTTGGACATGAAGTTAGGAAGCATGTAAACTTGCATCGAGTAGGATGTGATGGCATTTATGACCGCTTTGACCATGGTGGTCCAACCCGCGAAGGATAGGGGAGGAAGATTTTCAGGATGTCAATTTGCTATCAATGAGATAATTAATTTTTTTTACGGCCTTGGCTCACGGGTAAGTACTTATCAATTTTTTCCTTGACCACACTACTAAAGGACTGGCTAAAGAATTGCTGAATCTCTCTAGGTGTTTTTTGAAAAAGGGATTATTGACTTAGAAAAAAAAATTCAAGACGAACTTGGGAGCTAAAATTATTAGAAGTGTCTAGGAAGCTTTCACATTTTTTTTGTTGTGGCCCGACCCAAGAGAAGGGTTTTGTACCTAATCCCTAACGGGTGATTTTGATAGGATGTAGGGATTTTAACTCTTTCAACCTAAGTAAGAGCTCGTTAAGGCAGGTAATGAAAAGAGAAGGTGCCAAAGGATCACCCAACGATTCCCACAAGTTGGTTTGAAAAGTCCCAAATGGGTCCCATTCTATAGAACCCTATCCAAGAAGAGGAAACACAACTCATCATAAGATGAATAAAAGAGGAGGGAAACTTTTTGCTTCAGCAGCGACTGTAACAAAAAGTTATAGTTTAGACGATCATAGGCCTTTTCCTGATCAAGTTTTGCCATAAAAAGACCTCCCTAGCCTATTTTTTTCCTAATAGCATGCAGGAGTTCATTGGTGATGAGAATGTTATCTATATCCCATCTATCGCAAAGGAAATTAGTTTGGTATAGATGAATGAGAAGATCCAGAATAGGCCTTAAGCGATTTACCAATATTTGCAACACAATTTTGTAACATGTGTTGCAGAGGCTGATAGGCCAGAATTGTGTAACGGTTTCCATGTGGGGTATCTTGAGGAGAGAGAAATATGGGTTTTGTTTACATTTGGGGGTACTATTTTCTTAAGGAAAACAAATGAGGTCCAGGCCAAAGACATCCCACTATTTTCGAAAGACCCCTGGGTGAAATCCATCGGGTCCCGGGGCCATAACATGACCCATTTTATGAAGTATATTTTTTATATCGCAATCCGTAGGCGCATTTGCAAGGTTGTGGTTGTGTTAATCCCTATTAAGAGTAAAGTCGGGCTGGATATTCCAAAAGATAGGAATGAGATGCCAAGGTTCAGCCGAGTACAGCATTTGAAGGTGAATTTTGAGCATGTTTCTTATCCCAGTATCATCCGTTATCCAATTGTTCTAGCTTTTTTTTAAGGTTTGCAACTATTCATCCGGTGACATATTTGAGTAGACATATGGAAAAAGTGAGTATTTCGGTCCCCCTTACAATTCCAACGGGTTTTTCCCCTAAGTTTCAAATAATCATATTTTTGGCCCAAAGTTGCATTATATCTATTTTGTAGCTCGTCTTCTTGTCTAGTTAGGAACGGGGAATGTTGATTCACTAGACTTCGCGTGATACCAACTAAGCAAGATAAGATTTTGCTTTTCAGTTTAAAGATGTCCCCAAAAATTTTTTGCCCGAACCTTTGAGTCAATAAGTTAGCTTGTCCAATTTGGTGTAAAAAACAAGTAGGATCATTTGGGTCTCGGGCCAGTCTCTAGCGGTCATCGGTTTTAGAGTCGGGTAAAAATTCCAAGCCTACTCAAACTGGAAGGGATACTTTGATATCCTTTCGTTGAGAAAACCTTTTTCTTGAAAGAAGAATAAGATTATAATCAAAGTGAGTCCATTGGAGGTGTATGACTTGTGCATATGGGTGATGTTCCATCTAAGATTCCGTAGTCATGGCTTGATCAAGTCTTTCCAAGATTAAATTGGATCTAAACATGAGACGATATGTCCAAGTATATGGCTATCCTAGAAAGCCTAAATTTATGAGATGATTTAAAAAAATCCTGTCCTTTTTGCTATGTGAAAAATTTCCCGCCTTTTTTGAGGTCACCCATCACTAACCACGGAAGATTTTGAGATTGGTTAACATGAAGTGAATAAGTCATAATTTTTCTCTAATATAAATTATAAGGGAATCACAGACAATAGATAATAACCAGGTGGAGATTTACTTACTAGTACCATAATGTGGATGGCCTGTGGCGATTCATGCACAACACCAATAATCACCTTGTGCGGGTGCCACATTAACCAGATGCTCTTGTGATAGCCATTTCCGTCCACCCTGTGACTATGACCAAAGCCAATGACCTAGCCATTCTCTCAGTCGTGGAAGCCTTGACTTTTGTTTCAAGTAGGATCACGGCTTTTTGTTTATGACTCTAAAGTAGGTCTCTAGCATGCATAGTGATCTTGCTCCATAACAGTTCCAAGCGACTATGTCCATTATCAAAGCGTCTCGAATGAAGCTCATAATTCATCTTGCTTGGTTGTGGAGAGTGGTTGATTTCTATCCACTCCGGCCCGATGAAGGTTTTCCCAGGTTTCACTTAGATCTTTTGTACACGGAAGGAATAGCTCAGTCGACCCACTTCTGGCTCTACGGAGCAATGACACTAACGACTATGGTAAGTTAGGTGGGAGAAAAACGATGTTGGTGAAGACTTCTTGATTTGTGTTTAGTCACAATTCTAAATCCTGTAAGGCCAAGTATTTCATTGTCATGATCAGACCAGGAGGAAAGTGTCAATTGTTGTTTATGTGTCTTATCGGGTTTTAGGGATTGTTTAGAGGTCCAAAGTGACGACAGAGGTTTGTGGGTGTAGCGGTCTTGGGTAGGCATTTGCTAGAGAGAACAGGGATGTGGGTGGGAAATGGATAGGGCTGGAGGCCCTTGGGGTTGGTAGAGGCATGAGGTTGATATTGAGGATTACTGAGATTGAGGGGCTTTATGGCTGATTGAAAGGTTAAGTCTCAAGGCTTGGCTGTGGGATTTGCAACAATGCCAGAGGGTGTGGTGTCTAGGGAAAAATGTTATAGGATTGGGAAGGTTCATGGACATGGTCAAGAATGATGCCATCAAGTTCAGTTCTGGAGTTCTGCAGTGAGATATCACCGGAGCAAAGGGTGGTTGAGTATATAGTTGGCAGCTAGCTAAGGGTGGGTTATTTGGTTTCAGTTGTTGTAGTTAGGAGTGTGAGAAGTGGCTTCCTCAGTCCCAAAATATGGGATATATTGGTGTAGCTCCTCTTTCATTCTGTTGAGGGAAAGTGCATGAGGCAGCATCTTGACACTGAGGGTAATTGATAGTGATGGAGGAAGAATAAGTTGTTCTAGTGCCACATTTATTATCCCTACACTGACCCTTATATATTTGTTTTTTCAGAGACGTCTCTCGGAATGATAAGAGTAGTTAGTCGTCCTGAAGGTTTGTCATTAGGGGGTGGAGTGAAGAAATGGTTTTTCAGGGAGGTGGTGTAACTGTGGAGTAAGGATCAATATTTAAGACTTAGGGATATCGTAGTTTTCCTAATCTCTCGTGGTTATTCCCAATTTGCAAAGGAGGGGGTGGGGTTTGTTAGGGTTCTCACACATGTCAATCACCTTACCCGTAGCCGAGTTTTTTTTGGTGTGTTGGGTCAAAAGAAAGGGGGTGGGCAATGATGCAGTGTTGACACTAGGGAAATGATGCAAAAAAACTCGAGCATCGGTTCCCTTAAGAAGTGGACTTTATCAAAATAAGGGTCGAGGACCAGCTTGCACCAAGGTGTGCACGCTGACTTGCTAGTGCTGAAGATGGTATTCATGGGGTGTCTTGACAGAATTTCCACCACTATCAAGTCGGGTAAATCCGTGATGGTAGTCGGTGGACACTTTTTTTTAATGACTTTTCATCTATCCCTTTTTGCCATTGTTAAGCTGACGGTTAACCCTAAAAAAGGAGTTAGAGAAGAGGAGGCAACCACTTGCCGTGATCCTTGGGGAGTTATATGATGTGCAACAAAAGACGCGATTGATTTTAGATAATATGTCAATTTCCTATTTCTTTTATCATAAGTCTAGATGGGTTGTTTTTGTGTCTCGGGATCCGGACCCAAGGATTATATTTTATTTGTTATGGTTAAGCCGATTGTGAACCCTAATAGAGGGTGAGAGAAGAGAAGGCAACCACTCACCACCGTTCGGGAAGTTATACAATGTGCAACAAAAGGCGTGATTGCTATTAGATAAGATTTTGATATATCTTATCATAAGTCTAGAATATTTTATTGCCTTACTGGTTCCCATGAAACTGTTTTTTATGTTTATTGTATGAAAGTATTTTCGTGCATACGTTAAGGCTCCATTGCACTCAAATATATTATGATTAGTATGACAGTTATGTTTCCTTTCATCTTTTCTATTGTGGTAGGTCGGCTCCAGTAGGGTCTAGTTGAAGTATAATGGTTTTGATTTTCGTTTTTCCAACCTGATATGCAGCATATATTATCCCTATTGTCGAATTCAAACCGATAATATAGAATCAGACTTAGGGATTTTTTGTATTGCATATTTATGTGTTTAAGGACAACAATCAATAAAAATGAACTAGAGACTGAAAGGGTATTGAGGGTGCCTAACACTTTCCCGTCGTATAACTAGTCTGCAAATCCATTTAGCCTTTGAATATTTTAGAGTCTTTTTAGGGTTTTCTTATTTTCCTTTTGTTTAATAATATCATATGTCGATTCCTAATTTTAGACCTCTTCCGGGTCAAGGAAATTTTCGAGGCGGTTCGTTACACTTACCTTTACCAAATTCTCTTTGATACCCCCTTTGAAAAAATGAAGAAACTTATTATCCTCGTCTTTGTTTTGCATTTCATGCTTCACTTCTTTTAAGGTTGCTATATATCTTCTTCATTGGGACCTCTCAATTCTAAGTTGTCAAACATCTTCCTCAAGACCTCATTTCTTTGGTGGCAGGACAAATCCTTCCTAGGACCTCATTTCCTTAGGTTGTCGAAACTATTCTCGATTTTGGGACTCTATGTTCTTAGGTCGTTGGGTATGTCCATCGTATCGGGACCTTTTTGCCTTGCATCACTGAACTTCTCATCGAGAATCTTTTCCTTGAATCTTCAGAATTTGCCTCGAGTCTCTTTCCCTTAGTTACTTGACCTCGCCCCTAGACCTTCATAGTTGACGGAATTTGCCTCGGGACTCCTATCCTTGTATCCTTGTCAGACTTTTCCTCAGGACTCTATACCTTGTATCGTCGGAGATATGCCTTTGTATCGCTGGACTTCGCCCTAGAATTCTATACATTGTGTCGTCAGACTCTTTTCCTTTGTGTTGCCAAGCTTCGCTCCTAGAGACTACATTATTTTACGTTGTTGGACCGTCATTGTCGGACCATGCCAGGGATTTCACAACCCAAACCCATGGCTGGGCCCATGAGTTAGGTTTATGATTAGCCGCAGGCGCACTAAACTTTCACCAAGGTTTGCAAGGCCTAACTACAACATGTACATACAATTTACCCAAAAACCACTAGATTCTAAACCATTAACAATGCTACTAAGAACTGCACTTAAGGATTCTCAAAATATCGCTATCAATGTCTTAAAAAATACCCCGCTGACAAATCAAAACTGAAATTCGTAGAGACCTGAGCTCCTTACACATTTCCAAAAAATTTAACAACCAGAGGTGATAAAAAAGTTATTAGATCTGAAAGTATTTCTACTACTCTAGTGATCGTCTCCCGGCGCCTCTACCTCGTAAGAGTTGGATCCATCCAGATTGTCACCTAAAAAATAACGGAATGAACTAGAGCCCCGCAAGCCAGCATATCATACCCAAAACAAAAAAAAAAAAAATGATTTTGAGTTTTATAAAAACATGCCATGGATTTCCTTTTTCAAAATCAGAGATCATTCGTAACGAAATTAACTACATTTGTTATATATAGCATACTTGATGTATAAGCAAACAGTTCTCGTAACGGAAATGTATAATATGTGATTCATCATAAGACTATTACAATGCTGCAGTTAGCGTACATAGCTCCGTTGACTTGGACCCGGAATCTTATCTCGGGATAAACATTACCACCGAAGCGAGGGCGACCGCTTACAAAAGTAATGTGCATTACGTCAACGTACATAGCCCTGTTAACATGGGTCCGAAATCCTACTTTATCCTGTTAGATGTGGGGAACAACAACCAATAAAATCTTTGTCTTGTTCAACGAAACCCGAGTAGGAATAAAAGCATCCCATGCATTTTTCTTCTCAAGAGGTTTAACATAATCGCAATAACAGCTCGTAAGCACTTTACACAATTAATGGGTACAAATACACATATAAATATGCTAGGAATTGAAAATTAGGTAATAGGCGGGGACATGACATGAATATTTACCTGAATCACTAACCGGATCTAGAATTCACTTGAGTTTTAATCCTAATATTCCTTTATCGTAACCTAAAATGATAAATCATAAGGATGTTAATTCTCATGGCGTAAAGAAAATTTCTCGATTTCTACCCTTCCCACTTTATTAGTTCATAATTTCTTGTTACGGTTAACTCTCGTAACCCCATATTTGGATTTACCCTAATCTCCGAAAATGCATTTATTGTCATGGACTTCTCAGTTCTTAGAGTGTACTAATACCATATCTGAACTTATATTATTCTCGATGCTCAATTATGCATGGTCATTAAATTTGCCACCGGGTATGAAAAATTACCAAAACACTTCCTGACACATAAAATTACCAAAATATCTCCTGGCGGTCGTCGCACCAACAAAAACCCAAAATAGTTTTAAACATATTTTTTGGCAACTAAACTGATTTTTTGGGCTAAAAAGTCTCTCGGGAAATTTTATGTTAAAAAATCTTATCCGATACTTAAATGAGCGCTAAATGGCTAACATCGCTACAAATGGTAATCGACACTGAAATGTCAAAGAATTTTAAAGACTAAAGTGTCTCAACAGCACAAGGTCACTATAAAATTTTCAGATGAAAATAACTTAATTTATTAATTTAACTAAACAAAAGACTCCTATTTTAGATAAAGTAATTTAACGCCCTTCATTGAGGCGAAAAATTCCCAAAACATTTCACATTGTAGGTCTTGCGAAACTAAAATGAGTTACTCTTTTGTACTTTGCCAAAATCAAGTTGGAAATGACTTTAAAAAATTCAACTAGGGACTGATGGAATAACCCAAGTCTTTAGTGACACTTACATGTCCTATTCTTAACACACACTAGCACTTTGAACACACACTCAACATGCTTCAATTACACACACATACACTCATTACAAAAACACTACACATCACTTTTTGGAAATAAAACATACTCGAACACACACCAAAGCACCCTTTTTACACACCTAAGCACAATCTAAAATCACATATTTGTACACACTTTTCCACACACTCGTAAATAGTGTTACGCTCGTAGTTCAGATGCACGCACACGCACACGCACACACACCCCTTCACTGCACACACCGTTTCATGCATACCTCCAAATTTCACACACCATTTCACATTCACCCATTAACCCTTTTGCAGACACAAAAAACACACACATATACACACACTGCACACACTCTCAGGCAGCACTCACACGCCTTTTACACCCATTGTTCACGCTCACACTATACACACATACCCTCACTATACTTACAAAACACACACGCGCGCGCATGTGCGGGGTACCAATACCCACACATGCCTATCGCAAACACACACAAACACACATGACGTTCGCATCCTTTCACAAATACACGCACAAGCACAATTATCCCGCCCACACACTTGCAATTACCTATACAAGGTTATATACAGCCGTATACACACACATACACGGTACCTATACCCACACATGCATGTCGCAAACACACACATACACACATGGCATCTGCATCCTTTCACAAATACACGCACAAGCACAGTTACCCCACCCCCCTCCCCCCCCCCAACACACACACACACACACACTTGCAATTACCTATATAGGGCTGCATACAGCCGTACACACACACACACACACAATGCACACAATTTACACTTCAAGCCGACACACACATGTAGATGCACACACTTGTGCACATCATGGCTGCACAACCCCTCGTACACACCACGCATATACATATTATTTTTTCCACAAATTTTATCAAAGGGTTTTGGGTAAGGTCTCACCGGAATTATTTCGATCGTCGGAACTCTACTGTCAATTTTAATCCATGTTGTGTGCCTCTCTCTCTCTCTCTTTCTCTCACTCACGCTAACTCCTTTTTTCTGCCCCCTGCTGTTTATCAACCTTCTAAATTTTGAAAGAGCTCTCCCTTCAATCACTCTAACACCCCCCCCCCCCCAAAAAAAAAATCAACTTCTTTTACCCCCAAAACTTCTGTTTTTCTTCCTTTCTCCCCTCTCTGACTCTCTCAAGGCCACCCCCATTTTCCTCTCTTCTTCTGACTTTCAAAAGTCAGAAGATTTAAAATTTTTATTTGCAACATAACCCTATTTTAAAACTATTTCCCAAAAGTCCCTTTGTTGTAGTACTTATTTCTCTATTTCCCATAATTTCATATATTACGGTTGACCGCTATGACTTATGTACTTACACACACACACACACACAATGTGCATATACATATTCATTATTATTTTTTGTAGATGTAGCTTAATTAGAAGTAAAATATATTAATGAATAGGAAAAATAACAACACAAATATGTATATTAATCAATTGTTTAATGTAGGATATCACATTTTTCCCACTTTCTAGAAATATTTGGTTCTCCAAATTTGCAAACCTTAAGATCAGAAGAAACAGGAATATTTCACTCTGGCTTCATCCTTGCGCTCTTAATTGGCGTCCTCAGGTTCATGGTTTCTCCAAATAACAGTAACTAAGGGAATCCTCTTAGTACGAAGAGTCTCCTCGTTATTATCCAGGATCTGAATAGGATGCTTTTATAAGTGAAGTCTTGCCTGAGTTGTAAAGGTTCTGACCATAATATGTGTGTGGGATCCAAAATGTATTTCCTCAGCATTAACACACGGAATACATTGTGTATATTTGCTAGCTCAGGACGTAAAGCAACTCGATAAGCGAAAGAACCAATTTTGTCCAGCATCTCGAGTGGCCCCACATACCTAGGGCTCAACTTGCCCTTTCTCCCGAACCGTACTACTCTTTTTGTTGGTGATACCTTCAAAAATACATGATCACCCACTAAAAATCCAATTCATGCTTGCATTTATCAACATAGCTCTTCTTTGTACTCTAAGCACCACTTAGTCTCTCTTTAATTAACTTGACTTTCTCGGACATCAGTTGTACCAGTTCTGGTCCTAATGACTTTCTTTCTCATACTTCGTCCCTACAAAGAGACCTGCACTTCCTTTCATACAAAGCCTCAGAAGGGGCCATCCTAATGCTATTCTAGTAGTTATTGTTATAAGAAACTTCTATCAATGGTAGATAATCATCCCAATTGCACTTAAAATCAAGTACACATGCCCGTATAAATCCTCCAAGGTTTGAATAGTTCTCTCTCGACTGACCGTCTATTTGAAGATGAAACGCAATGCTAAATTCTAATTGAGCACCAAAAGCATGTTGCAAAATTCCCCTAAACTTGGACAAAAAGCGAGGGTCCCTATCAGAAACAATGGAGGCTGGTATAGCATGAAGGCGCATTATCTCCCCTAACATAGGTAGTGCCCAACTTGTCTATTGAATAGGTTATCCGCATGGACAAGAAATGTGCACACTACATCAGTTGATCCACAATCACCCAAATGGTGTCATGAGCGGTGACAAAGTCCATGGTTATGTCTTCTCACTTCCATTCTGGTGTTGGTAAGGGTTTTTGATGCTCCATTTCACTTGTTGACATACTAAGCATCTGGATACGAACTCGACGATTTCTCTCTACATATTGCACCACCAAAAAGTCTCACGAATGTCTCTATATCATCTTTGTGCTCTCGGGGTATATTGAATAGCCTAACATGTGTGCCTCTTCCAAAATATTCCTTTTTCGTTGAGATCAACTGGAACAGATCCTGACACTGAACCGAAGTATTCAACCTTGCAGCGTGTATTCTGGTTTATTACCATCCTTTACTTTAACCATGATCTGGCATTGATGGTCATTACTATCCCAAGCTTCATTACTCTTATCAATCAAATTGGGTCATACCACAAGACTTTTAAGTATGCTATCATTGTTCATGTAACACCCCAAAAATTAGAAGCTTTAACACCAGGACTTTTCCGAAGCGTTATCACCCCGAACTCCCGAAACGCTAAAACAATCACTACTTAAGGACATAAAAACCTCGATTTCAAATAACTAACTATGAAAACCTATGTAAGAGCATCTAATCATACAATTCCTCAAATCAATTTATATCTAACCAATAAGCTAAAGAAGTTTACCCGCGCACGGGTCTTAATGATCAATACTAACAAATTTAAATTCACTTCCTTACGCTTGACTCTAATCCGTGCAGGCAACCTCAACCTAATGATGGCTATCACATGCAGAAAGGAAGTCAAAAGAGAGTGAGCTTTCGAGAGCCTAGTAAGGTCGATCAAAGATTTAAAACAACAAAATGATTCGGACGAGTTTTTCATATAGACTCAAACGAAACCTTTTAAGAGTATTTTCAATAAAACAGAACATTTCAATATAGACGAACAATATGAACGATTTTACATTCAAGTCCAATAACATCTTTTCAAATGATTTTGTTTTTGATGAAATCACTGCAATTCGATATAAACATAGGGACGAGTATCATCTCAATCCTTTAAACCGGTAGTTATTCAAAAACGCTTCAGGTATAATAAAAAGAAATATGAAATATTGAACATGAGCAGTACACTATAGCAAAGCCACTCCAGCAGTGTTCGATACGATTTACATATGCATATGTACACTGACTAGTCCATCTAGGTACTAGTTTAATCCAACCAACAAACCATCCTTATAATTCTAACAATACAGACCATCCTTATTACTCCCAGGTTTACTAACTCATGTCAATATTCAAGGAATTTAAACACAATTCAAAATGTTTTACAATGATTGAATTAAATAAACAGATTAGAATAATGAATTACAAACGATCGCTATCAGACTCAAATTAGGGTTTCATGGACAGTTTCAAAATATCTTCTATATCAGACATAAAATCGAATCAATGTAGTTCATAAAGCTGTCATAATAAAATATTTGAAATCAGAACGATGAAGTAGGGTTCAGATATAATTCCTTACCTTAGTCCAAGCTTTACAATGCTACGCAACTTCCGTCTGCAAGACTCCCAGAATAAACCTAGATTGGCAATCTATTTGTTAGAACACAATCTATGCTACATTACTATAAACCTAATATAAACTACCCACCACGTGCTCACTTCTAACTCCGGAATCGTGCAACTCAAAATGGTCCCGCACACGATCAACCTAACCGAAAAGCCTGCACGCTACTTAATGCGTAACGATTTTCCAAAATTCGTAATAATTTTCAATAAAACACTTTTATTGCTTAAAATATTATGAAAAGTCAAAATATGGATTTTATGAAATTTTGAATATTTTTGAATTAAAAATAATTTCTTTAAATACAATAAAAACCCGTAAATGGCCATAATTACTTCTAGCTGAAAATAAAGTTCCATAATTTTTGTAACAGCTTAAAATATGCATAAAAATTATAAAAATTGAAATCAGAAATGAAAGGCATTAAAATTATTTTTTAATTATTCATTTTGATAAAACCAATGCGCTACGGAAATTATAGCACATCAACTCTCAAATTTACGAAACTGAAACTGAGTTGTCTTTGTGATACAAAAACATTACTGAAATTTTTACAAAATATTTTCATGAGTCTAAAGGCTTAAAAGAATTTTATAAGTTTGAACTTGCCAAAAATATTAAAAATGCATATGATACCAGAAAATTATAAAACTTCCCCATGATTTCTAATATGGCCTAACGTATTATACTATAAAGTCTCATGTGCTAACAATCAGTGCATACTATCGAATGTCGCGCCGTACTTAACGGTAACCCAATACCCCATCCGCACTTCTCTTTGTCTTCCTTATTTATTTATTTATTTTTCAATACCCATTTCATTCCTTTCATTTCAGTTCTACCTCTTCACACCCAGCTGCTACCTTACTGCAACAGGCATATACCCACACAAATATACACTGCTATGCACTCACATTTACACTACACATCCTCACACAAATATACACTGCTATGCACTCACATTTACACTACACATCCTCACACAACAACACACTCATGTGCACCCTATATCAAATATCCCTCTTCCATGCCCACTGCCGTGAGGCAGTGGGTCTTGCTCCCCTTCTTCTCTCTCTTTTTTTTTTCTCTTTTTCTACACTCTCATCTATACTCACACCCAAGCACCCATCTCTCACACCCACACATGCTAGTTCACAAAACACCATTTCACTTCCCAAAACACACTGCATAATGCATAATATACCCAAGAGCACCTCCTGCTCCTTGGCAGTGGGTCTCTCTTATTCTCATTCTTTTCATCAAACTCACACACACATGTATAACCCATATACACTGATTTACATATTTAAATCACAGCCACACTTATAAATATGAAAACACACATTTCTCACACACATAAGGTCACATACTTCACGCAGCACTAACACAGGTCCCTCTCTTCCTCCATGTCTCTCTCTTACAACTACACTCACAAACCCACAACACTGTACCAACACACACCCACATATACATAGAACACAAGCACCCACAAACACCACTAAATTTACACCAAAAAAGGTACGGCCATGCAGCCTTGAACCCACAAAGTCTCCATGCTTTTTCACACTATAATCCATTGTTGTGATTTGGATGATTCTTTGTATGATCCTTTCCTATTTTGTAGAGAAGACTTTCCTGTATTGTAGATAATGATGGCTTAATTATAGGAATAGTTATATGCTTGATTATAGGATTTGGAGTGATTGTAGGATCTAGATTGGTTGCTCCATTAGTATATATACATGTACACACAATGTAAAGAGTATGAATGAAAACATTATTCTACTTTTGATTTCTACTTGGTATCAGAGCTTCAAAACTTGAAGCCTGAATTACTTGAATCTTGAATCCAGGTCTCAACCATGACCAATCCAGAATTTGAAACATATGGGACCAAATCTTTTCCCATTGTTATTCATTCCGAAGGTTCATCGTTCAAAGTAGGGATAATACTCAATGACACAAATTATGATTTGTGGTCTCAAATTATGGAGATGCACATTGCAGAGAAGGAGAAACTTTCATTCATCCGAGGTAATTCTCAACCACCAACTAAGGAGGATGATTTGTATGAGAAGTGGTATGCAGAAAATCAAAAAGTCAAGAGATGGCTATTGATGTCTATGTCTCCAGAAATCATGAAACGATATATTCGTTTACCCACCGCTCGAGATATCTGGAAAGCTCTTTCTAAAGCTTTTTATGATGGATCAGACGAATTGCAGGTGTTTGTATTGAATCAGAGGGCTTTTTCGGCCAAACAAAGTGGCCGAACTCTCTCTGCATATTATGGAGAATTAACTAAAATTTTTGGTGAATTAGATCACCGTGATAAAGTGATCATGGAGAGTGAGAACACCACAAGAAAATATGGCTTTAGCGACGGACTTTTAGCGACGGAAGGTATTCCGTCGCTAAAAGACTGATTCAACGACGGTATTTACCGTCCGTATAAATCCGTCGTTAAAAAAGTTTACCAACGGACCATTCCGTCGGTAAAAGAATTTGCCAACGGATTTTTACCAACGAACTTTTAACGACGGAAAAACCGTCAGTAAAATGTCTTTTACCGACGGACTATTAGCGACGGACTTATTCCGTTGCTATAGGTCTGTCCTTAATACGCAGATCTGCTTTCTTTCTTTTCTTTCTCCCGTTTCTCTCTCTCTCTCTCACCCACCGGCGTTCTCACCTCCGGCGACCCCCTCTACGGCAACCCAGCCCCAGCGACACCCCTATCTTCCCCCCGACGTCGCGCCACCTCCGGCGGCCGTCACGGCCAGTCTTCAACGACCAGATCGATCTAGCGTAGTCTGCCTAGATCTTTGAGCTCCGGCCAACTTCGGTAAGTTTCAAACTGGCTAATAAGCCTACAAAGCTTTTTGTTTGATATGGTTAATGAGATTGTTTGATATGGTTAATCGAGAAGGGGATCTCTGATTGGGGTGTACGTCAATGAGATTGTTTGATAAGGTTTGATTGGTTAGTGACATTTTGGATGGTAAGAGTGCTTTAGTGTTACTACTCTAATACACCCCCAAACCTCATTTACATGTTACATAGGGCCTGTTCTTGCAGACTTTGTTCTTGCAGATAGATGTTTGTTCAATTTCTTTGCTTGAAACTCCAATTCATAGTCCCACATTGCATTCCATTTAGATCTAAATTTTTTGTTGTTGTCTTAGAACAATGGTTCATAAAGAACTAACAACTAGCTAAAGTACTTCCCTAAATGTATTGCAAATGATACATATGGCATAGACACCACCCTTACTATTACTCATGCGTTTTCTAAGGCTTGAGAAAAGTGAGCAAGTACACTCAGCTGACATTGATAATTTGTTTCATAATTTTAGGTTGTTAATTTTGCATTTGTGCATTGTGATTATTGATCTGTGATTTTAGGTTGTTAATTGATGATTTTAGGTTGTTAATTGATGCATTCCGATTGTTAATTGTGAATTGTGAATTTGAGCACTTCAGATTATTGATAGAGGATGGGACCCAATTGGATTGAGATACCTGTTAGCTAGCGCAGACACGGACACCACGTCTGATCGACGGTGTCCAACCTTTAAAACAAAATTTAACGTATGCTGATGTGTTTGGAGGTGCGTGCCGGTGGGCGTCGGACACGTGTCGGGAGGCGTCGGACACGGGTCCAAAGGCGTCGGTCACGCGACGGTACGTGTCGGACACGTGTCTGTATGTGTCAGACACGTATCGAACACCATATCGACACCCTATATGAGGTGTCGGAATTGAGGTTGTTGAATGTGCATTAAATTTAGGTTAGTTAGGTTAATGCGACATTTTTAGCATGCACCCCCTGGAATCTAATCGTGGCTCCAGCGCTGGCTATAATTAGCCCTAATTAGTCCTGATTAACAATATTTTAGTAAATCAATTAACCCTAATTAGCTCTAACGAGCCTAATTAGTTTTAATTAACCCTAAGAACCTGATGAAATTCAAATTAGCTGTAATTACCCCAAATTAGCCCAAATGAACCCAATTATGCGCATATTGATTGTAGTTAGCCTAATTAGTCATAATTTGCACTAACATAACCCAATTACGCCTAATTAGCGCTAGTTAGGACTAATCAACACTACTCGGCACCATCAAAACCCTAATTAGGACTAAATAACCCTAATTAGTCCTAATCAACCCTAATTAGCTATAATTATTCGAAACTAGCCCTCATTAACATTAATTAGCTCTAACATAACCCAATTAAGCCTAATTAGCCCTAATTAGGACTAATCATCACTACTCGGCACAATTAAACCCTAATTAGTCATAATCAACCCTAATTAGCTATAATTATCCGAAACTAGCCCTCATTAACATTAATTAGCCCTAACATAACCCAATTAAGCCTAATTAGCCCTAATTAGGACTAATCAGCACTACTCGGCACAATTAAACCCTAATTAGGACTACATAACTCTAATTAGTCCTAATCAACCCTAGTCAGCTATAATCATCCGAAACTATCCCTCATTAACATTAATTAGCCATAACATAACCCATTTAAACTAATTGAACCCTAATTAGGACTAATCAGCACTACTCGGCACAATTAAATCCTAATTAGGACTAAATAACCCTAATTAGTCCTAATCAACCCTAATCAGCTATAATTAATAATCGTAATTAACCCTAATAACCCAGTTAGCCCTAATTAGCCCTTGTACATCCCATAATTACTCCATGTTGCCCAGAGATGGTTCAATTACTCGTTGTTTACAAACCCTGCCTTCTTTATATTAATTGTTGTTTTGAGAAGTCCATTGGCAACGAGATGGTTCAACTCGTTGCCAACGAGTTCTATTTAATGTGGAATTGGTAACATATGCAACGATCATTCTGCAGTTTTGATATTTTGGAAAGATTCTTGCATATCTTATCAATTTCTGAACACATGCATGCATAGAAACCCTTAGTTCCCGTTCAAAGGTACTCATTACAAAGTAATGCCTTGTAATGAGCCTTTGGATGTCCAGTTTGGACAGTTTGGAAAAGCTAATTGTTTATAAAACAGTATTTTGACTCATGCTTTATGTTCTATGTCGTGGATATTTGGTACACGTTCTCGTGTGTTTCTCCGGGTGCATACAGATCTGGTGTTCTAACATCCGTCAAACCTTCCTGAGCAAGGTTAGATGAATGTTAGAACACCTAATCGATGTGGTGTACTTGGAGAAATGCGGGGAGGTGCTGCCGAATTTTCCACAGACATCGGACTAAGCATGAGTTATTCACTGTTTTATAAACATGTGCTTTTCTGAATGGGATAGGACCACTACCTGTTCAAGAGTGGAGGGGAAATATGTAGACATGTTGTAACATTCATGCATTGATATTTACATCGGCAATGCCTAATCACTGGTCATTATTGAAGGTGGTATACAGTACGATAATTCAGTCGTCATGTCAGTCGATCGAAGTTGGATGAAAAGGAAGAATGCTGAAGATTTTGAGTGTCGCGTTGACGAATTTCTCGACTTCGCTTATGCGCATCCTGCACATGTTGACCTTGATAAGATAAGGTGCCCGTGCGGTAGATGTGAGTTGTTGCACTGGAGAAAAAGAATTGAAGTAAAATGGCATCTTCGTCGGTACGGTTTTATGGGTGGATACACAAGGTGGACGCAGCACGGGGAAACGATAGTATTGTCGTCCAACCTGGCTAGTCAAACTGAAGTTAGGGAGGAGGCACGATATGATTTCCGAGATATGATTATGGATGCTGGGCATGCTAATGTTGACTGGGGTAACGACAGTCCACAACCGCCGAACGAGGGGGCTCATCAGTTTTATGAGTTGTTGAGAGCTGCGGAAGAGCCGCTGTGGGATGGAGCTCCGAAACACACACGGCTGTCTGCGGTTAGTAGGTTATTACAGTTGAAATCAGACCACGGGCTGAGTGAGAAAGGTTTTAACGAGTTTGTTACCTTCATCAAAGAAATACTGCCCGAAAGTGAAAAGCTACCGCCGTCGTACTATGACGCGAAGAAGATGATGAGGAAACTTGGGTTGAGCTATGACCGGATAGATGCGTGCAATAACGATTGTGTATTATTCTGGAAAGAGAATAAGGATTTGTCATTATGTCCAGTATGTGATCATTCGAGGTACAAACCGGACAAAGGGAAGAAGAAAAACATTGCATGGAAGATATTGCGATATTTCCCGGTCACACCACGGCTTCAGAGAATGTACTACTCCTCCAGTACGGCTGAACATATGAGGGCTCACCGTGAGACTCGCAGCAACGATGCCGATGTGCTGACACACCCAGCTGATGGAGAGGCGTGGAAGGAGTTTGACCGCAGGCATCCAGTCTTTGCTCAGGAAGTTCGGAATGTTAGACTTGGTCTGGCAACCGATGGGTTCAACCCTTTCGGTCAGTCTACCACGCCTTACTCCTGTTGGCCTGTTATTATTGTCCCTTACAACCTTCCACCAGGCATGTGCATGAAGAAGCCGTATATGTTCTTGTCGTTGCTTATTCCGGGGCCGAAGAGTCCCGGTAAGGACATAGATGTGTATTTAAGGCCGTTGATTGATGAGTTAAAACAATTATGGAATCATGGAGTCGAAACATATGATGCATCCCTTAAACAAAATTTTCAGATGAGGGCTGCTTTGATGTGGACTATACATGATTTCCCCGCATTGGGAATGACGTGTGGCTGGAGCACACATGGGAAGCTAGCATGCCCTGCTTGTATGGGCGTGAACCCCGGTCATACGTTAAAGCACGGCGGAAAGGCCTCGTGGTTCGGATGTCACCGTAAGCTTTTGCCACCGGGCCATCAGTTTCGTAGGCAGAAGGATAAATTTGACGGGACAATCGAGCGTGAGGTTGTCACGCTGGACTACCCATCTGGTGAAGAAGTACTCTCACACCTGGAGGCACTTGATACTGACATACCACACGGTAAGGGTGTGCCGGATCAGAAGATTGCAGGGTTCGGGAAAGAGCACAACTGGAGAAAATTTTGTATCTTCTGGGAGTTAGCCTACTGGAGGACGCTCGTTATCCGAAACAACATGGATGTGATGCATATTGAGAAGAACGTTTTTGATAATGTGTTCAACACAGTGATGAATGTCAAGGGCAAATCGAAAGATCACCTTAAAGCGAGAAGGGATCTACAACAGTTGGGTGTACGCCGTGAATTGCATCCTCGGACAGTCAGTGGGAGGACCATACTTCCGAAAGCACCTTACTGTCTAGACAAGAAACAAGTGGAGAAGGTCTGTCAGTGGGTTAAGAATTTGAAGCTTCCGGATGGGTTTGCGTCCAACATATCTCGTTGTTGCAATGTATCGGAATGCAAGTTCCAAGGGATGAAGAGTCACGACTGCCACGTATTCATGGAGAGATTCATTCCTATTGCCTTCCGGGGACTGTTGCCACGGGTTGTTTGCGAGACTTTGACTGAATTATCTCATTTCTTTCGAGATATATGCTCTTCTACGATCCGGGTGAGTAACATGGAAGTGCTTGAGAAGAACATTGTGGTGACGATTTGCAAGCTGGAGAAAATCTTCCCACCTTCGTTCTTTGATTCAATGGAGCATCTGCCTGTTCACTTGGCATATGAAGCTAAGATGGGTGGACCCGTGCAATATCGGTGGATGTATCCCTTCGAGAGGTAATCCTTAAATTGTTACAGTTGTTCGTTTACACTTAATGCGACATCTGTTATCATTGATATTCCACCTAACTCGATTCCCTAAACTTCTAGGTTCATGTTCCATTTAAAGAAAAAAGTCCGTAATAAGGCTCGGGTTGAGGGCTCAATTGCGGAGGCTTACGTAATGGAAGAACTTGTAAACTTTTGTAGTCAATATTTCGGTTCGGATGTTGGTACAAGGTTAAATCAACTAGGCCGAAATGATCCCGGAGCAAGCACAAATTTGGAAGGGCAATTGTCAATATTCAAGCAGTCAGGTAGTCCGTTCGGCCGAACGTATACTCGATGGCTAACAGATGAAGAGTACAGTGCTGCAACAATATATGCCCTTCTA
Source organism: Escallonia rubra (assembly GCA_033065855.1). Lineage (NCBI taxonomy): Eukaryota > Viridiplantae > Streptophyta > Magnoliopsida > Escalloniales > Escalloniaceae > Escallonia > Escallonia rubra. The sequence continues at coordinate 27,307 of JAVXUO010002248.1, read as the reverse complement.
AATTGCGATGAAGTTTCGGCATTCGTTGAGTAAGTTAAAGTCTTAATTCACTTACATTGCTGTACATAATTGAAAGTGTGTGTTAAGCGAGTTAAATGCATATTGGTTTGCAGTGAGTTCGATGCGGAATCTTTAATCACTGATCCCGCTGGACTTGAATCTCATCGGAAATCACAATTTGTACAGTGGTTCAAAATCCGTGTAAGATTATTTAACGAAATTATATTATGTGTTATATACAGTTCTGTGGCCAATTAGTATACTGATTTATCCTTAATTTTTACCGTCATCTACAATAGGTTCAGTCAATGGATAGACCAGTGGCCTCCTGCTTGAAATTACTAGCCGAAGGCCCTAACAAACAAACATCCTGTTACGGAGGCTATATCATCAACGGGTTTAGGTTTAACGTAAAAGATGATGACCGAACAAAACAAACCCAAAACAGTGGAGTCTTGGTCAACGGCGACTGTTATGCCGAGAATTGCATGGATTTTTACGGAGAGCTAGATGAGATTGTTGAGCTAACATATCTGGGTTCCCAAAACCGCCTGGTAATGTTCAAGTGTACGTGGTTCGATGTCACATGCAGTAGAGGAATCCGTGTTAGCTCTCAAGGGATTGTAGATGTCAATGTCAAGTCAAGACTTGCATCAGACGAGCCCTTTGTGTTTGCTAGTCAAGCTGTACAAGTCTTTTACGCGGAGGACGTCGCCAATCCCAAATCTCATTGGTATACAACTATCAAGTCCAAGAAATTGCCCGTGACATATGACAGTGAGCTAGACTCCTTTCAAGCCGACCAACCACGTGTCTTGTTCCCTGTTGAGGTCAACAACGAGGAGGACGATCTTCCTCTTCCAACAACACTTCTTGTGGGAGAAGAAGTCGTAGATGATGACGCGGAAGATGTTGAAAGTGTTGGAGATGATGTGACCGAGTCTACTGATGAAGAGGATGAATTAGAAGATGAAGAGGACGACGAGTCCCACGAAGAAGAGGGCGACGAGGAAAGTGATGAAGATGATTCGCAAACTGAAAATGATTGACTTGTAATGTTGTAACATCACGGGAAAAATGTAGTAACATTTTAGAACTTGGTGTTTATTGATGTGTTTTTGCACATCCGTTCATATATATATATATATATATATATATATATATATAGTGCCGATGATGATTTATGCCTAAATTATTGTTTTTCACGTGTTAATGTCTTTGTATATAATCTATATGAAGTCAGATATGGATAGGATACGGGCTATTCGTGGCCGGGCTGGACGCCGAGCTGCTTCCTCCCCGGTTAGTCCCACCTCGTCATTGCCTACTGATGACGAGGCACAGAGTGATCGCGGATAGCCATCGGGGGCCCAACCCCAGCCGTCGCTGTCGCCGCCCAGCCCCAGCCGTCGCCGTCACCGTCGCCCCAGCCCCAGCCATCGCCGTCGCCCCAGCCCCAGCTCGAGCCGTCGCCCCAGCCCGACGCAGATTCATCCCACACGCGCGTGCATTCTCCATCTTCCGTGGGTTCTACCTCAGGTATAGTTGATAACGGTGTTTCGTACATTTTCGCTAGCCTTATATTTGAACTGTATTAATGTCTGTGTTTTGTAGGATCTCGACGAGGCCGTGGTCCGACACGCGGGGTACGCATCGACCCCCAGCGTAAACAGAGAGTTACGCTCACGCAGGAGGGCCTGTAAGTACTAAAAATATCACCTCATGCCTTATGTTTAAAATTTTTGGGTGTTAATTTATATTTGAACTGTATTAATTAATTTAATTACTTCTTTGGCAGGATCCTGGAGAATATGGCGAGGACGAAGATCGGCGTTCTTGTGAAGGGCCGATTCTTCGAGCCACGCCTGTACTGGAAGGACTGGGATGCCGCTGCGAGGGAGGCCCTATGGGAGGAGTGGCTGGTACGGTGAAGTATTTTTTTCAGCGTTAGTAAATGTTAAATTACAGTTTGTTTTATGTTGTTAATTTGTGTTATTGAATGCATTACAGGAGGGGTTCACGTTTGACACGCCTGAGCAGCAGGTACTGGGGCAGCAGGCTTTCTTTGCCTACATCGGCAAGAATTACCGCCGATGGCTCCACGATGCACGGGACCGGGCGAAGAAGGCGCTGCCCGCGGGTGCCCCGATGACGGACATGACGAAATATCCCCCACATTGGATATCTCACCGTGTATGGGGGGAGATGATAGATCGGTGGGCTGCGGATCCAGGTTGGGACGCCAAGAGTAAGAGCGGGGCTGAGAACAGACAGAACAGAGATCCGACGCACACGGGGGGGTCGGTGCCACACGACATCGTCCGACACATGAACGCGGTCGAGCACCCGGATCTAGAGGAGGATGAGGTCATAGCTCTGACCTATACTCAGACGCACGTGCGGAAGAAGGACAAGGACGAGACGCACCAGGCGGGCGACTATATTTCAGATATTGCCCGGCGGATCGATGTGAGTCAATTTATTTAAGTTAATGTTTTTTCTTTCTATCCTCAATGTCTGTTTCGTTAATTAATGCCCTAACATATCGTTAAACCACTATTTTTGCAGGCCTCGTATGAACAGCTAAGGGGGTCCGAGCAGCAGTCCGGACAGCCATCAGCGTCCACTAGTACGGCTGCGAGTACTGGGGGGTTGAAGCGATGGCTGGATACGCCGGAGGTCGTGAATCGGCCGAAAGGCCGCATACGCGGCCTGCCTAGCACGACTCCTCGTGCCGTGATAGGAGCGTCCTCACCCCCTGCTGCCCCTCCACAGACACCGGCTCCTCGGCCTCAGTTGGACGACGAGGAGATCCAGCGCATTGCTACAGTGGTGTGCCGGATGATGAGGGAGCAGGGCACTGCTGGACCAGCCGCCCCGGCCCCGGATCAGCAGGATCCAGATCCGGGACTCGGGAACCCCTGATGAGCCCCTTCCCGTGCCCGTTCCTAGCTTCCCCCCCCCCCCGCCCCCCGCGCCCGGCTTGTACTCTTCTCCCCTCTCCTAACCGGCTATATCCGGTTCCCGGCTTGTACATGTATGAGTTTTTTTTATAATAAATATTTTTTATAATTGATTATATATATTTCTTTCTGTATTGATTATTGCGCGTTGTTGTTGAGAATTGAAAATTGTATTACAGGTCTAGGTAATTGAAAAATAAAAAAAAAATTTCTAAAAAAAAATTGACTTTTGGCGACGGATTTATTCCGTCGCTAAAGTATTCCTTTCAATTAGTTATTTAGCGACGGAATATTCCGTCGCTAAATAAGTTTTTAGCGACGGAATATTCCGTCGCTAAAATATTTAATCCGTCGCTAATTGGACAAAAAAGAAAATAAATTAAAATTCTAAAAATATAATTAGCGACGGAATATCCGTCGCTAATGAAAAATAAATCCGTCGGTAAAAATCACATATTTAGCGACGGATTTAAAAATTCCGTCGCTAAACTATTAGTGACGGGCTTTTATACGAGGGATATTTAGCGACGGTGAATCCGTCGCTAATTATTTTAGCGACGGATTTCCCCGTCGCTAAAAGCCTGTTTTCTTGTAGTGAGAATGATGTTGAATCTTATCGAAAATCAGTCCAACGACAAAGGGTGCATATTTTTCTTGCTGGATTAGATGGTGAATTTGAACAAGTTAGTGCTGAAATTTTGAGAAAGGATCCTATTCCCGAATTAGAAGCATTCCATGCATTGATCCGTCGTGAATCTGTTCGACGCACAAAGATGGTTGAAGAATCAGAAAGAACTGAAGCTTCATCCATGGTAACCCGATATCGGCCTTTTCAAAACCAACCTAAACCCACTAATGCTGCAGATAAATCCACTTACAAATGCACCCATTGCAATCAAAACGGTCACACCAAAAATCGTTGCTATGAACTTGTGGGGTATCCAGAATGGTGGGACCATAACCGCGATCCGCGAAAGAGAAACTCCAAAAGGACCTCCAGTACTGCAGTGGTTGAAACAAAGATAGAGGATGATGTTACTGGACAACACTCGGCACTAGCGGCGGCGGCAGGTAATGGTGGTAAGGCTTTAAATATGTCTACACTTGTTACTAATAATGCATGGATAATTGATTCTGGTGCTACGGATCATATGACATTTGATTCTAGACAAGTCTCAACCCTTAAACAGTCCTCACAAAAATTCGTTACCACTGCAAATGGCACTCCGGCTCCAATTGTTGGAGAAGGACACTTACCTCTCACTAGTAATATGAATCTAGACTCGGTTTTAGTTGTTCCATCTTTAGATTATAATTTGTTGTCTGTCTCCCAAATTACCACTGCCTTATTTTGTGTTGTAATTTTTTGGCCTAATTTTTGCGTGTTTAAGGACATCCGCACGAGGCAAACGATTGGTTGTGGTGTTAGGAGAGGAAAATTGTATTACTTGGACTTGGTGTCAAAGAGTTCAGACAAGCAGCGTCAGGCACCCACGTTGAATGATTCAAAGGGAAAAATACAAAAATCGAAAATTTGGTTATGGCATCGACGTCTAGGACATGCCTCGTTTGGTTATTTGAAGAAATTATTTCCTTCTTTATTTACAAAATGTGATGTTTCTAGTTTTCAGTGTGAAGTCTGTGAACTTGCAAAAAGTCATCGTGTTTCGTTTCCGTTAGCTTTGAATAAAAGTCCAGATCCTTTTATGATCATACATTCGGATGTTTGGGGCCCATCAAATATCAATTCCTTGGGTGGATCACATTGGTTTGTTACGTTTATTGACGACTGTACGAGGATGACTTGGGTGCAATTGATGAAATCTAAAAGTGAGGTGAACGTATTATTTCAGCAATTTTGTAAAATGATTCATACTCAGTACAATGCACGAATTCAAGTTCTTCGAAGTGATAATGGAGGCGAATACTTGAGTGCTGAACTTCAGCAGTATTTAAAAGCACATGGAATCATTCATCAAACTACTTGTTCAAATACACCTCAGCAGAATGGGGTGGCTGAGAGAAAAAATCGTCACTTGTTGGAGGTTGTCCGTGCTTCATTGATCGAAGCACATCTACCATTGTCATATTGGGGGGAAGCACTCATCTCTGCAGCATATTTGATTAATCGGGTACCCTCAAGGACTATTGATTATCAGACACCTTCTCAGGCCCTCGTTGAGGCGATTGTTGCTCCAGTCCTTCCGAATTTACCTCCTCATGTTTTTGGTTGTGTCGCCTTCGTACATCTTCATAAGCATCAGCGCAACAAGCTATCCCCTCGAGCGCTGCGATGTGTCTTTGTAGGATATGCTGCTCATCAAAAGGGGTACCAATGCTATCATCCTCCTACCCATAAAATGTTTATTACTTTGGATGTAGTTTTTCATGAAGATTTGATGTACTTTTCCACCGAGTCTGAACTTCAGGGGGAGCATCAGAAGGAAATTCAGACTCTAGACTATGATGATGAACTCGCTGAAAATGTGGATGTACACATCTCTGAAGATACTCAAATCTCTGAAGATGCGGGTAACTTGGACATCTCTGAAGATGAACTCGCTGAACCTGTAAATCAAGTGGGGAAATTCGTTGAAGAAAGTAGTCAAGAGCATGCAGAAACTGAAGTTGTAACTCCATCTCAGTCCGAGTTCGACATACCACATGCAACTAACACACCACACCAATCACTTGCTGAGGATGCTCCTGAACCATATAGAAAACAGCTACCACAGTGTCTCACCAGAGGTATACCTAAACCCACATATGAACCTGAACTGTGTAGCAAAGCTAAATATCCCATGAGTCATTTTGTGTCAAACCATCGTTTGTCAGAATCAAATCAGTCATTTGTAAATCAATTATCTACTGTATCTATTCTTAACAATATGCATGAAGCCTTAGCTGACCCAAGGTGGAAAGAAGCTATGAATGAGGAGATGAAATCATTGCAAGAAAATAAAACCTGGGAAGTTATTGATCGTCCACCAGGAAAGAAACCAGTTGGATGTCGGTGGATTTATACCGTGAAGTACAAAGCAGATGGTACAATTGAACGCTTTAAGGCGAGACTAGTGGCAAAAGGGTACACCCAAACCTATGGAATTGATTATACAGAGACCTTCGCACCTGTAGCTAAAATCAACACAGTACGAGTCTTGCTGTCGTTAGCTGCGAACTTGAATTGGCCATTACAGCAGTTTGATGTGAAAAATGCCTTTTTACATGGATAGTTGTCTGAAAAAGTCTACATGGAACTCCCACCTGGATGGATGATGCCGAAGACAGATAGTCAGAAGGTGTGCAAACTACAGAAAGCATTGTATGGGTTGAAACAATCTCCGAGGGCGTGGTTTGGAAGATTTACAAAGTCAATGAGAGTTTTTGGTTACCATCAGAGTAATTCAGATCATACATTATTCTTGAAGAAAAAGCAAGGTAAAATCACTGCCTTAATTATGTATGTGGATGATATGGTGGTTACAGGAAATGATCCTGAAGAAAGGGAAGCTCTACAGGGTCACTTGTCCAGGGAATTCAAAATGAAAGATCTTGGCCCCTTGAAATATTTTCTTGGGATTGAAGTGTCTAGGTCTAATAAAGGGATTTTTCTGTCTCAAAGAAAGTATGCCTTAGACTTATTACGAGAAACTGGTATGTTAGCATGTCAACCAGTAGATACATCAGTGGAAGAAGGATTAAAATTACGTATTGAATCCAATCAAGTACTGGTTTATAAAGGAAGATATCAGAGACTCATAGGGAGATTGATGTACTTAGCACACACAAGGCCAGACTTGGCCTATGCATTAAGTATTGTAAGCCAGTATATGCACAATCCTGGAGAGCAACACATGAATGCAGTTTTACGTATTTTGAGGTATCTAAAGTTTGCTCCTGGACAAGGAATTTTATTCACTAAAAATGAGGATCATCAGAGTGTGGATGTATATACGGATGCAGACTGGGCTGGAGCAGTAGATGACAGGCGTTCTACTTCAGGTTACTTCACCTTTGTAGGAGGTAATCTAGTTACATGGAGAAGCAAAAAACAAAATGTTGTTGCAAGATCAAGTGCGGAGGCTGAGTTTAGAGGTATTGCACTTGGAGTATGTGAGGCATTATGGCTAAGACTTCTATTACAAGACCTAGGTTGTGTATCTAAGTAGCCAATCAAGCTCTATTGCGACAATAAAGCCGCCTGTGACATTGCTCATAATCCAGTTCAACATGATCGCACAAAACATGTGGAGATAGACAGATTCTTCATTAAGGAGAAATTGGACGAGAAGATTATGGAGTTGCCTCATATTCGATCAGAGGATCAGTTGGCTGATATTCTCACTAAAGCAGTTTCAAGTAGAGTATTCTCGAAGTTTTTGAGCAAGTTGGGCATATGGGATATCTATGCACCAACTTGAGGGGGATTGTTGTGATTTGGATGATTCTTTGTATGATCCTTTCCTATTTCGTAGAGAAGATTTTCCTGTATTGTGTAAATAATGACTGCTTAATTATAGGAATAGTTATATGCTTGATTATAGGATTTAGAGTGATTGTAGGATCTAGATTGGTTGCTCCATTAGTATATATACATGTACACACAATGTAAAGAGTATGAATGAAAACATTATTCTACCTTTGATTTCTACTTCCATACACCCCACTGCACCACTTCTACGCAGCCACACTCACATCAAAATATATACACCAGTAGAAGCACAAATACACACATCTGCACTCTTCACCCACGCATGCACACACAGGTTCATGGATCACTATATACACACATCTCACTACATATTATACTACACCCACACTTCTCCCTCTCATAAACTCACTCTATCTCACATAGATCCAAATCAATCACGCAGTCCCTTCTTCACCTCTCCATGGCTGTTTTATCCAACATAGCATTCACGTTTGCACTCATCTTTGCGCATGTCACTTCTTGTTGTCCAACATCATAAACTATAAACCGTAGCTGGCCATCCCATATCTTTTTTTAACTTGGCTGGAAATCATTCACCCCATGGCCAATACCAAACCCATACACCCAAGCACACAGCTGAACTTTCAGCCTTTTTCTTTTTTCCCATGCACACAGAAAACCCACAGGATCTCACGGGTTCCCTCATGCCTCACTATGTCACTCCCGAAAACCCACGGCAATTTACTTTCACAATATCACACAAAACACACACTGATCCAACAGATTCCTGCCCCTTTTATTCCCTTAAAACAATGAACAAGATTGAGAAAAAGGTTAAGACTTACCGAAAAAGTCTCGCCGGAAAACCCTTCTTCATCTCCTTCCTTTGTTCTCTCTCTCTCTCTATATATATAGCGAAACAGATGGAGAATGTCAGTAACGGCTGCCCAACCATTACAGATTTACGTGCATACATATATATAACAAACCCTAAATCAAAAAACTACTAAAACCCCCCTATACTTTCGTTAGTTGTTTAATCTCTTACCCGCATCTTCTATTATTACATAAAATGCCCAAAATAATTATTGACAATTATTTATGTGTTAGGAAAAAAATTTAACGGTTGTTACATAGCCCCGCTTCCGTAATTGTCGCTAGAATTTCTATATAAATCTCGTTACGCTAATTATCACTAAGTACCTCAATCATTGCCACTTATAATTGTCATCTTTAATTTATAACTTACTCTTTCCAAAAGTTTGTTGCTAAAGGTTGCCGATAAAATTTCACTCGCAAAAATCGACGCTAAATCCTACGTATAAAAGTCGTCGCTTAATAACAAATTATTCAGTTAGACAATACCAAGGTTCGGGGTGTTACAATTCATGCCTCGAATCTTGGCATCGATGTTCATTCTCCTCGTATCGTCTAATAAGTTCCTCTGCATAGTGATTAGGGAGGACAATGATGAAGACAATTGGGTGGTATTGGATATTGATGTAGTAGCCTCTGAGTAAATCTAACCAGCGCCTCTATCCCAAGTTTAGTTCTTTTTGGGTGAAGATGTATTTGAACCTCTTATGGTCGGTGAATATCTCTCAAGATTCTCTGTATAGGTAATGTCTTCAAATTTCTAGCATAAATATCATCGCCGCAAGCTCCAAGTTGTTGACTGGGTAATTCTTTCCGTGAGGCTTTAACTGCCTGGAGGCGTAAGCGATCACCTTTCCATTTTGCATCAGTACACACCCTAGACCTTTATGAGAGGCATTGCTATAAATAGTGAAGTCACCAGACCCACATGGAAGAGCAAGTATCGGTACAGTGACAAGTCTTTCTTTTAATTCTTAGAAACTATTTTGCAATTTTCGTACCACTCAAACTTGACTCGCTTTTGGGTCAAAAGAGTCGAGGGTGTTGCAATTCATGAGAATCCCTTTACGAACCTCCTATGGTATCCAGCTAGTCTGAAGAAATTTCGGACTTCTGCCACCATGGTAGGTCTATTCTAATTAATGACAACCTCTATTTTGTGGGTCAATCGATATCCCCTCTTTTGACACAACATGCCCCAAGAATGTAATATTATCCAACCAAAATTCACACTTTTTAAGCCTAACATATAATTTCTTCTCCCGTAACATCCGCAATACCATCCTCAAGTGCTACTCATGCTCTTCTTGGTCTTAGAGTATACCAATATGTCATCAATGAACAACACTACAAACCGATCAAAAAGGCTTAAACACCCTATTCATAAGATCCATGAATGCCGCTGGGGCATTAGTCAATCTAAAAGGCATATTAAAAACTCGTAATGCCCATATCTAGTACGAAAGACCATCATTGGCACATTTTAACCTTTAAATGGTGAATGAAGGTCGATAGTTGAGAACCATTAAGTCCCCTATAATTGGTCAAACAGATAAGGGGAAGAGGGTAGTGGTTTCTTATTGTCACCTTGTTCAGTTCTTGATAGTCGATATATAGCCTCATTGTGCCATCCTTTTTCTTCACAAATAACACCGATGCAGACCCGAATAAATCCCTTATCAAGAGATCTTGTAATTATGTTTTTAGTTCCCTCAACTCCATGGGTACCACGTTGTACGATGCTTTAGAGATTAGGGTCGTCCCAGGGATTAAATTGATACCACATTCAATTTCCTTATATTGCGGTATTCCTAGGAAGTCCTCTGGGAATACGTTAGAGAACTCATTCACTATAGGAATGTCATCTAGTCTTACCTCTTCCCGCTGGATGCCTATCACATTACCTAAATATCCGCGATAGCCTTTCCGAAGCAGTCGTTTGGCTTGCCAAGGCAGAAATCATGGGCAGAGGATATGTAACACTAGACCCATTAAATGGGATATTAAAGGTCACACTCTTATGGAAACAATCCATACATGCATGAAACAATGCCAACCAATCCATCCCCAGCATGACATCAAATTCCAACTTATCCAAGCAAATTAGGTTTGAGCCAACTCTTTACCATTAATATTGACTGAGGAACCATTAACTACTTGATCAGCCATAATAGAATCCCCAAGGGGGTAAAATGCATACTCGGATGTCTAAAGGCTCTAAGTGCTTGCCTAACCGTTTAATAAAGGTAGGAGATGCGAAAGAAGGCATTGCACTGGAATCAGATAACACCTTTGGAAAGATGTAAAAACTAGAAAGTGTACCCTTAATCATTGAATCCCAGAAGCCCACGTGTCCTGTTGAGTAACAGCAAACACTCTCGCGATTGCCTTGGGCTTTGTAGCATCCTCCTATATTTAGTTCTATTGTCTGGTCTTGGTATAATTTCTAGTGAGATGCCATTCTTGTCCACATGCAAAATATGTCATTGCTCCCCACTGACATGCTCGGCCAAAATGGAACTGTTTGCACCTTAAACATGTCTACGACCCAGCTTGTCTACCCGTTCCAGTTGTTGAATTCCCTAGAAAGTTTGGAGTAGGTCATTCCTTTGCTGAGGTGGCACCGACTTCCAGACCCTTGTTTGTGTTTCTTCTATTTCTAAGGTTGTATTCCTCTATTGATTTCTTGAGGTTTTGGGCACTTTGAGTTGTCACTTAACACGTTGCTTCCATGTAACTCATTGTTCCTTGCCCTCTTCTTCTATTGGTCTCGAATCCTAAATAGAACCTCATTGTGTTGTCCACTATCAGGGCTCTATCCACCACTTTAGCATAAGTTCCCAAACACAGTGCAGAAATACAAGATCAGACACCAAGGCGTAATCCATTCTCAAACTTCCTAGCTCTTTTGGTTTTGGTGTCTACCAGATGAGAAGCATAGCGTGACAACTGAGTGAAAGCAGCCTCGTACTTGTTAATAGTGCAGTTTCCTTGACTGAGTTGCATAAACTCGATCTCCTTTTGTTCTCTGACAGTCTTAGGAAAGTACTTATCAAGAAACAACCTTCGAAAACACTTGCATTAACTCGGTCTCCATTTGTTCTCTAACACTGTGAGGAAAGTACTTGTCAGGAAACAGCCTTTATAAACCTTCCTAGTCCATATTGGTAATCTTTCTAGTCCTTACACGTTTAACCATCTTCCACCACTGGTTGCCCTCATCCTTCAGCATAAACATGGCGAAATTCACCTTCTGCCTTTTAGAGCATTCCGAGACCTCAAATATATCCTCCAAGTCCGACAGCCATGATTCTGCCTTGAAAAGATCAGTGGTGTCCAAGAAGAAGGGCGGGTCTAACGTCTTGAATTTCTCAATGGAAAAACCCTCAACTTCATTTGGTGGTTTTCACACAGTCGTAGCTACATATTGTTCCATCACCTTTGCTAGATTCTCAACCACCTGAAACATGTCCCCACCCTTGAGCACCGTTCCCTCGAATTATTTTTAACCTATAAAGAAGTTCATGTAAGGACGCCTAACCTTCGAGCATTATTAAAAGCATCAAAATAGTCTTCACATATTATCAATTTATATAAATTTTATCCTACAACCTTCTTTACCTCAACAAGTTAATGTCCTATTGATCCTCCTCCGTAACCGGGTGGTGTAAAGTCGATCTCGTGTAATCTATAAGTCATTTAACGATTATAGTTATCTTCCTTGATGTGCAATAGAATGGCTCAAATTACAAAATTCAAAATACAACAGAACTAATAGATAATGATTTATTCGCACTGCTTGGCCAAACACACAAGGTTAAAAAAAACAACCAAAACAAAGGAAACACTCACTCTCCCCTCCTAGTCAGATGACTCCTCAGCTTCTCCTACATTCTCCTCGCACATCTCCTTTGTAGTCTGCAATCCAGCTATCACCTGCTTCAGAACACTATCACGCTTCTTAATTTCTTTTTCCGTGTTAGCATGTACCTCTTCAAGGTCATCCCAAGCCTTATGTAGTTCCCTCCGCAGAACTGCACTCTCTTCCTGGAGTCTATCGCTTGTGCATTACATCAATGTAATAGACCCGTTAAAAAGGGCCCAAAATCCAACTTTCCCCCATTACATGTGGGGCACAACAACCAATAATATTTACGTGTCGTTCAACGAACCCCGAGTTTAAAAATGACTATGAATAAAAGCATCCCATGCTTTTTCTTATCAAGCGGTTTAACATAATCGTAATAAAAGTTCTTAAACGCTTTAAACAATTAATGGATTCAAATGCACATATAAGTATGCTTAGATTGAAAATAAGGTAATAGGCGGGGGGACATGGAAGGAGTACTTACGTAAATCATTAACTGGATCCAGAATTTACTTGAGTTTCGATCCTAATCCTCCTCTATTGGAACCTAAAATGATAAATCGTAAGGATATTAATTCTCATGGTGTAAAAAAAAATTTCTCAATTTCTAGACTTCCCACTTTTTTAGTTCATAACTTCTTGCTACGGTTAGCTATCCTATCTCCATATTAAAATTTTAGCCTAATCTCCAAAAATGCATTTTTTGTCAGAGGTTTCTCAGTTTTGAGAGTGCACTAACACCATCTCTCAACTTCTATTATTCTCGGGGCTCAATTATGCATGGTTACTAAATTCACCACTGGGTATGAAAAATTACCAAAACACCCCCTGACGTATGTAAAAGTACCAAAATACCCCCAATGCCCGCCACACCAGCAAAATCCCAAAATAGTTTAGATCATATTTTTAAGCAACTAAACTGGTTTTTCGGCCTAAAAAATTCCTCAAGAAATTTTATGTTCAAAAACTTATCCGGTGCTTAAATGAGTACTAAATGGCCAAGATCACTACAAATGATAATCGATTCCGAAATGCCAAGAAATTTTAGGCACAGAAGTGTCTCAATAACACAAGGTCACTGGAAAATTTTCAGATAAAAATAGTCTAGTTTACTATTTTAAAATAAATCGAAACTCCCTTTTTCAAATAAAGTCATTTAACTCCTTGACGAACGCGAAAACAATTCCAGAAAATTTCACATCGCCAAGTCTAGATAATAAGGATTACTCTTTTTTACTTTTGCCAAATTCAGGTTGGAAACATCTTTTAAAAAATCAACTAGGACTGATGGAAAAAACCCAAGCCTTTTGCGACGCTTACACATATTCTGAACACACAAATCAAACACACACGCGCGCGCGCGCACACACACACACTCGCACCTTGAACACACACACTGTACATCACTTTTTGGGAATAAAACACACACCAAAACACCCTTCTTACACACCTAATCACACTCTAAAATCACATATTTCTACACACTTTTTCACACACACTTATGTGCGCATAGCTCACATTCATGCACTCACACTCACACACACACACACACACACTCATAACACAAGTACATCCCTTCCCTGCACATACCATTTTTCGCTGGTACTTTCAAAAAATCATGGTAGCATTTTTCTGGATGTCAAAATATGTACGTTCTATAATTTGATGTTTGTGCTTAGAAGTCAAATGGTTTAAATTACTTTTGAAAAAACTGGGTTGTATGATGGGTTGTACATATCTTCCTACAACCTGTAATGAAGTCAAAATTTATCAAAATGTTTAGGGGGCTCATCCTTACCAATTGCTTATGGTTAGCATGCTCTGACAGTGCCCTTGTGTTATTTTTATGTTGTTATTTTGCACAGACATGTCTGTTTCTCCTCTAATCGATGTAAACACATTTTTCTTTGAAAACGGTCTAGTGGTTGGAAATGGTGCATTCTAACTTCTTTTTCAAACGATCTAAGAGGATTATATGCACTTATGATAAGTCTGTTTACCTAGGGAAAACAGGGTTTAAGAGAGAAAACTAATTAATGAGCTAGTTTGTATATGGTTTCTGAAGTGGAGTTTTGATACAATATCGATGACTTTTTTACTTGGAATTTCAATCATTAGCCTTGGGTCAATCCAATCTAAAGCTGCCACAAGTAAAGGCATTGTTCTCTTACCTTCCCATTCACGTTATGTTTTCTTGATTTGATATGACATTGCCATGTGCTGAGATTGATTATGCCTTATTTTACCTTCAAGTTTCATCCAGCCTTTGCCACATTTTTACAATTTCTTCTCTAGATGACAAATTACATAGTTGGAATTCCCATGCCCTGTGTAGGTGAGCATATGTTCCTCCTTTTATCAGGACCGATCGCATGTCAATCAACCATTGTTTCTTCAGCCAACACCCTTTCTTAGAACGAAATCACCTTGAGTGAAGATGCTCTTCTAGTTTAGTCTCTTAACTGATTGGTGAAGTGGCATGTTAAGGCCTTAGAATGAATCAGTCTTGCTAGGCCGAATTGTTCCAGATTTTCCTTAGTACAATCACCCACATTCAGGAAAAATCAACCTGCAAACTCTGAGTCCGTGACTCGCCAAACTCTCAAGGAATCTCTATCATGAATTTTTGTATTTCCTCTAGACTCAGCAACCAAAGAGAAGATAAAACATAATCATGGCCTTACTTTTTCTCTCTATTGAATTTTTTTTAAGTAACCAGTCCTTTTTTGTATTAACCACCAAAAATGATACATTTAAATGTTATGTATTCTACCTATAGCCATTATACATCAAAACAAAACACAACTTCTTATAAATAGAACCCCTAACCTATTCTGTTTTCCAGCTTGTCTTATTCCAGGATCCTCTCTGTACTAATGCCCCATCTTGTACATAGTTCTTGATTTTCTGCAGTATCATGTTTCTTATCCTCACTACTAACTCTGTATCTTATCCATCGTGTGAAAACTGTTGGACATCCCCGAGGACTTGTCATTTTCTGTTCAAATATATGAGTATTCTTTTCCACCAAATACCATATCCTATTATTGCAAAAACTAGTTTCCTTAGCTTTGCCTTAATCACTTCCCCTTGAAATTTGTGGATGCTACTTGCACAGCTTAAAGGCACTACCACCTGAACACTTTCTAAGACCACCTTCCAAATTTCCTGAGTAAAAGGACATTGGACAGACAAGTGATCCAAAGTTTTACCTTCATAGAACACAATACACAGCTATCCTCTAGTAAAAGATTCCAAAAATAGATTCACTATTCATATTCATCTTCTATCATCCAAAGGCTTGGTTTGATTAAACATCCTGGGGACAAGCGGAAAGGCATGTGATTTATGCGTGACCTACAATAAAGTTTCTTCCTTCCCTGACTTGCAAGGAAATGCTCTCTCGATTCTTTCTCTGAAACTAGGGGCTAGTACACAGACTTGCTTCGCACCTGTGTTAAAAGCCAAAGAGGATGGCGGATACATCATTTGTGAATTTCAGTGATACTTTGGTTCTCAATCCACCTTTACAGGCAATCCATAAGACCATCGCACATCTAGGGATGTGCCTTTTAAACCAGATTAAATTTCCCCATAAACCTTATTAACCCTTATACCATTCCAAGCTAATTGTATACTGAAAATTCCAGTAGTATTCAAAAACGATCTCACCCTGTCTACTTCCCCACTATTAAGCCTAGTCATAGACTGTAGTGCCTGATCAAAGTTCCTTAATGCTTGTGATCCTTTTACATGAATCATCCTTTCATTGCTATTTATTATCTCACACACCTTAGTTAAGATATTCAGACCCGAATCATAAATGATTCTTTGTCCATACTGCTCCATTAAACTGCCTCCAGACATCCAATTATCTAGCCACATCCATGTCATATTCCCATCACCAATTTGATTTACAAAAAATTCTTGAATTGTCCTCTTACTTTGAGTATCTTAACCCATGTCCATGAGAGACTCCCTGTTGGCTTGAAAGTCCTTAAGTGCGTCTCTTTTATGATATACATGTGGCACCATTTTACCCAAAGTGAGTCCTTCTTATGTGCTAGATCCCATAAGTGCTTACAAATGTGGCTGCCCTATTTCATTCATCAAGACTTTTGATACCAATAACACCTTCTTTTTTTGGTAAGCAGAGCTCCTTCCATGCTACCTTGGCCACAGTGCATCTCTAGTCTCTCCCATGCCAAACAAAAGATCTAATTTTGCTCTCCACTTGCTTAATGATCTTTTTAGACAGAATTAAAATTTACACCAGTACACTTGCATACTTAGCAACACAGATATAGCTTTTGCACTCTTCCAACATAAGATAGATACCTTGTTGTCCAGCTTGAAATTTTCCTTGTCAATCTATCAATTAGGACGTCACAATCTCTATACTGCAATTTTGTAGAAATTAGGGGCACTCCTAAGTAGGTAATTGGGAATGCCCCTACTGGAATACCCATAAGATTTACCAGAGTTGCAGTAGTAGTCTCATCCACACTAGCTAAGAATATTAAGCTTTTGCTCAAATTAAGAGATAGGCCAGACAATTGCTTAAATTCATCCAAAGCTTGTTTGAGTAAGTTAATTGTAGCTTGGTCTGCCTTGGTCAACAAGAACAGGTCATCAGCAAAACTTAAATAGTTAATTTTGAGTTCATTACACTTCGGGTAATAAGAAAAGCCAGGCTGAGCAGCATATGTATCTATAAAACAGTAAAAAACTTCCATTGTAATGCCCGGAACTTTTAGGTGTCGATGAATTTCATTTTTACCTTAATCTAATTAAATTGGGATCTTTCTGTAATGTTAAAGGTTGTGGGTGAAATTAGGAAGAATTGACTAAAGTGCAAGGGATTTTGAAGCAAATTTAATTCTTTTTAGAGTTAGTATAAATACCCTAGTATATTCTCTAGCTGTCAAAGACAATTCAGTAAGCCTCTTTTACGTGAAAGTCAGAAAGAGAAAGGGAGAGAGAAGTAAAACCTAGGGCAAGACTTTTTTCAAGGTAAATCCATAATCTTTCCTCTTTAGTTTTAGCCACGTAATTTGGTGTTTTAGATATATCAGTGTGTGTGAGTTGGTGTGTATTGTGTGTGTTTCAGAGGGTGAGATATGGATGCGTTTGAGAAGAAGGCGGCTGTAGAGCAGCATAAGAGTGGGTTAGTTTTTGTCATAACTCTTATATTATTAATCCGATTGAGATGATTTTACACTTTTTGAAAATGTCACTGTGTTCCATTCAATTTTTTTAGTATTGAGTTTTCTAAGAATCTTACGTTTTCATATTAAAAAATGACCTTCAAGTCAATTCACTGTAGAAGTCCAATTTTTTTAGTTTCTGGTAGCCACTTCGATTTGTCATAGAAAATTCATTACTCATTGATTTTTTGTGAAATTTATATTTATAGAAACCTTAAAACGTATTTTTTAACTTTGTAGTTTTGAGTTTTCTGAGATTCATAGTATTTCTACTCCAAAATAACAATTGAACAAAACTGGTATGTGCAGAAATATGTTGTTTTATGATTCTTATATTTCTAAAAATCATTACTCATTGGATTTTTATGATTCTTATATTTCTAAAAAAAATCAGAAAGTCTATTTTAACTTTGTAATTCAAAGTTTTCTTACATTCGTCACGTTTCTGCCTCAAAATGGTCAATTTACAAAACTAAGATTTGCTAAAAAAAAATGTTGTTTCTAGAATTACAGATCAGTCAATTGCTCAAAACCTTTTAAGACACCTCTGAGCATATCTGGGCAAAGCGTGAAACTAAAACTCCCTTATTTTACGAACCTTCGCATTAAAGTTTGTGGGATTTTTCTAGGCATGCGAAGGGCCTGAAATGATTTTATTTTAAAAAATAGGTTTTCAAATTAATTGGCATAGTAAACAAAATTATTTTAGACAAAAATTTTATAGTGATCTTATGTTTCTAAGACACTTGAGCGTCTGAAATTTCATGGCATTCCGGTACCGTTTGATATACTTTTGAAATAGGATCCTTAGCGCTCAATTTAAGGAGCGGTTAAGGGTTCCGAACAGAAAATTCCTAGAAAGGTCCTTTTTGTCTGAAAAGAAAACCCACCAAGTCGTTCAAAAGAGTGTTTTGAGTTGTTTTTGGAGGTGTAGTGGTGTGTTATGCGTTAGGGACATTTTGGTAATTTCGCACAAGTTTGGGGGCATTTTGGTAATTTTTCATGCGAGGGGTATTTTGATAATTTTACATACCCGGTGAGCGGGTCGTTCTCAGAGTAGGAGTGAGTTGGTACAAGGTTTATGATATCATAAAATAAATTGTATTCTAATAATTGGATTATTTCATTTAGGTTAAGAAATGAGTCTCCAGTTAAGACTAGCTTAACTTCGAATCTAGGTAAAGGATTCTATCCGAAACCACATTTCATCAATTTCACTTCGTATGTTTTATTTTAATTTATTTTTGAACATCGTTGGACTTCTATTTTTCGATCGACATAAAATTGCCCATGAGATCCTATCTTGAGCCTTAAAGTGATCGTTTGAAATTCTTTTAAATGCTAATCTGTTTTATTAATTCAATCATGAAACAACATTTTGAATAGTGTTAATGTCTTCTAAATATTAACACGAGTTAGTAATCTGGGGCGTTATAAGGATGGTGTGCAGTGTTGGTATTATAAGGATTGTCTATTCGGTTTAGGTTGAAACTAGTACATGAATGGACTGGTTAGTATACATATGCATATGCAAAGTGTATCTGAATACTGTCGGGATAACTTTGCTAATTTGTACTGCTCAAGCTCAATGTCTTATGTTCCGTTTTATTGTATTTGAAATATTTTTGAAATGTTGACTTTGAGAAATTGAGTTGATACTCTTCCCTATGCCTATATCGAAATATTGTGGTTTTAAAATCCTTTTAAAAAATTGTCATTTGACTGTAAATGAAAAATCGTTTGAATCGCTCTGTTTTAATTCTTGATCGACCTTCCTGAGCTCTCAAAAGCTAATTCTCGTTTGACTTCCTTTCCGCATGTGATAACCAATAATAGATCGCATTGAGTATCGATTAGAGCCGAACGAAAAAATTTAAGTTTTAGTATTTATCATTAAAACCCTGCGTGGTTTAATATTGTTATTTAAAAATTTTCAGACTTAGATTGATGTTTCATCTATGACAATTTTCTAAGAGTATGATTAGTGATTTAGCTGCTCTAATAATAGTCGTTCATTTGTTAAGTTTGAGGGTATTACTGATCTGAGCGACTGAGTGGTTAACATTCCCAATTTTCGGGGCGTTACATTTTATGACCAATAGAAAAAGGTAGGGCGATATTGGATCACCTTGCCTAAGCCTTTTTGCCCCAGCAAAATGTCCTTCCATGCATCCATTTAAGTTGATTGAGAATCTAGTAGTAGTAACACACTGCATCGCCCAACCTACGAACTCTATTGGAAACTGCATAACTTCCATAACAGCCTGTAAGAATTCCCAACCCACTGAATCATATGCTTTTTAAATATCCACTTTGATTACACATCTATGTACCCCTCGTCTTGTGATAATTCTTCAATATCTCTTGCATTAGTAATATGTTATCAGCTATGTGTCTTTTTGCCACAAATGTAGATTATCTGCTACTGAACAAATTTGGAAGAACTTCCTTAACTCTAGCACATAGGATTTTAGACACACACTTATAGACCACATTGCAGCAAGCAATGGGTCTAAAATCCAACATGGTACTTGGGCATTGAATTTTTGGTATCAGAGTTAGAAAAGTACTATTAAAAAACTTGATACATTTGTTCCTGTTGAACATTTCTTGTACTGCCTCAGTCACATTCTATTTGATCATCTCCCAATTTTCTTGGAAAAATTCTATAGTGAAACCATCTGGACCTGGACTTTTATTGTGTTTGATTGAGAACATGGCTTCTTTATTTCTTTCCTAAAGATTGGTGCAATCAACCTACATTGCTCCTGATCAGATAAATGTCTGCATATTACACCACTTAGCCTGACTTTTGTTTGCTGCTACTACTGTATAGGTGTCCCAAAAAACTTAGAGAAATGCTGGATAGCCACATTACACATTTCCCTAGCTCCAGAACCCTAATTCCCTTCCACTATTTGAATATGCAATATCTTATTATGACTTTTATGCATTTGCATCTTCCTATGAAAATATGTTGTATTACTGTCACCCAGTCTTAACTTCTTTATTATAGATTTCTGGTAATAGAAAGTTTCCTCAGCTTGTATTAATTGATAGTACAGACTATATGTATCTCCTTTTCTTTCTGTAATAATGATGGATCTGATTGCTGCATGATTTGAGTTTGAATGTCCTTAAGCTCATTGAAAGCTACATTCACTCTACCAGAAATATTGCTATACTACTCCTTATTTAGTGTCCTCAGTACTGTGCTTGAGCTTCTTGAGCTTAGTTATCATCCACAGCCTCATTCCAAACAGATTGTAGCTTTTGCTTGAAAGTACCGTGTTTCATCCAAAAGTTAAAAAAGTTGAAAGGTTTCTTACAATGTTGTTGTCCTTGAAAAATCTTGATTGTGAGCATTGAGTGATTAAATATTCCAGGTACATGAGCCACCATTTGAGAGTTGGGAAAACTATCGATCCATCCTTCATTTTGCAAGGCTCTGTCGTCTAGTCTGCATAAAATAAGGTCATTCTCTCTTTTATTGCACCAAGTGTAATGTAATCTAGTGGTTGGCATATCTTCAAGGTAAGTATGATTTATGCATCTGTTGAACTCCTGGATATCATTTTTATGAGGAAAAAATTTGGTTGTTACCCCGGTTGGAGGAATCTTCCTCCTACCCCTTATATAGCGACAATCAATCGTCTCTAATGTTTCTGGTGCCTTTTATTTAGTGACGCTAAAAAAATGTTGTTAATAATTGTCGCTGAAAGTGTTAAAAGAAAAGTCATTAGGAATATTTAGCGACTATTAATTGTCACTATATACGGGGTTATTCTCTATAACTTTATGAATACCATTGCCACCTTGTTTCTCACTTGCATATCTCACTACATTAAAGTCACTCACAACTATCTATGGCTCATGTCCCACGGTGATGGTTAGATCTTGCAATCGCTGCCATAAAGCTTGATTAGGTTTTCATCAAGTTCTTGTGGGGCGATAAAATTAAGACTATTTTCCTGAGCATAATCTCGATTAGGTTTTCATCAAGTTCTTGTGGGGCGATAAAATTAAGACTATTTTCCTGAGCATAATCTCGATTAGGTTTCATCATCTCAGCATACGATTTACCCATATTGTTTTTCTCAGGATTAAACGGGATTTCCCTATGAATCTGTTTATTGTTTAGAGGAATTAAAGGCGGGAAATCTCCCAAAATGTCCACTGACATATTTTTTAGAACTAATTGGTTGATGCTATCCACCGTGGCATCTAGCTGGTTATTTAGGTCCACGTGTCTTTTCTTCTCCAAGCTTATTCCCGCGCTTTCCCCTGTTTTCCCCAAATTAAACTCTCCCTGCTCAAACCCCAATTTTGTCTGACATTGGTTCTCCATCTCCCGCTTCCTTTCATGCATAATTCTTCATTCTCCTTTTGCATTTTCTCAACCTGCATCTTTACTTGTGCAATAGTTTCCTTCATTATTACATCCTCGTCTGAATCACAACTTGAATTGCTCATATTTTTAGGGCTTACATCTTTAACATCCATGAATCCAGTAGTTCCCAATGTCACTATTCGATTTTGTGATTTTGCTGTAAGATTTTTCGATTTCTTGACATCATGAGTTTTTGGCCACTCCTTCCCAATGAACTCCTTTGGGAACAGATCCTTCGCAGCCCCTCGCAAGAGAGACGATCTCCGTGAGGTTGTTGCCGGTTCCATTCTGTGATCAGAATTCTACTATATCTTCAAATTTCTCCCCTCATTTCTTGTAGAGAGAGAAGTCTCCGGCTTGGTCAACAAAGCTTTTTAAGCAGAAAACTTTTTAAGCACAAAACTTTTTGCTCTCTAGTCTCTATTGAAGATAATTATTGGACTGGGATAAATGCCACGTTTGAAATTTAATAGATATGATTATGCAAAGATTAGGTAAGGCTTCGTTTGACAATTTTTATTTTTTTTTGGTTTTCAGTTTTTAAATTGAAAAAATTTAAGAGCAGTTAAATTTTTTTTTTTAACAAAAACAAGTGGGTGTTTGATAACTCAATTTTATTTTAAGGTTTTTTTTTTTTTTGTATTTGATAACCCAGTTTTTATTTTGAGTATTTTTTTTGTGGTGGTTTGCGATGGCGGTGGTGGGGCGTAGTGGTGGTCGACGATGGTGGTGGCCGGCGCTGGCTGGTGGCTGCCGGCGGTGGTCGCCTGAGGTGGCAGCCGGCGGTGGTGGTCTAAAAAAAAAAAAATCAGTTTTTGGAGTTTTTTTTTACTCTTCAATTTAAAAACTAGTTTTTTAAATTGGAGAAGGAAAAAAAATAGTTATCAAACGCGTTTTTTTTTTTTCCAATTTCCAAAACTGGAAAAAAAAATGTGTGTCANACGGGGCCTATGTTGTTGATTTTTCAATTTTATCTTTATCTGCACCTATATAAATCGGTGCTTTGTAATCCAATTTCATGAAGAACTTATAACGATGTAGTCTTGAAAGTTTTATGTGCGTGTCTTTGTCTTTCATTTCATAGTTATGAATGTCACGTAATTCAATATGAATAACCATTATTGAAGCAACAATGTCCTTACTTTTGCACTCGGTTAATGTTCATGTGCTCTCACGTCTTGTTGAATTTGTGGGTGTGCTTGTCACTTGTTTGAACAAAAAAGATATAGAAACTATCATGGGCACAAGACAATCGGTGATCCAAAAGTCACGTAGAGAAGTTACTCTACTTGTACTCCCAATTTAACTGATAAAAAGTTAATGGGCATTTCATATCTTTACTTTTCATATTCCCAATGAGAAGATAGATAAGTTTCCTCTTTGATTAGTCAACATAAATAGGTATATACCAGAAGTGTAACACCAAGAGTCTCGTGTATGTAGACTATAACCGAAGAGTATAGTCTGCCACTCTCTTGTATGTGTAATTCTGAACGTCCATATGTTAATTTGAAATCCAAACATCATGTCACTGGATATCGCTAAGGTTATTTTGTTAATATGTAGCTTAATTTGGTGCAATTTTTTGTCAGCAAAAGAGCATAATGAACCGCATTAAGTGAAAACTTTTCTCATTGGACGCAACCATGGGAGTTAACAATTTTTTTTGGAGAGAAAAAAGAGGAAAAGAAAGAAAGTGTCTCATTTCCTCTCTTTTCTCTAGTTTGTGAGTTTTTTTAAGAAGAGAAAAAAGAGCAAAAGTTTAAATCTCTTTTGTCTCTAAATCTTTCCTCTCATAAGTAATATTTTAATAATGTTCGTATTACCCTTGAAATTATGACGACCGGATTTTTAATGACTTTTAGGCCTAGAGTTTCTTACAAAATATATTATACAATTTATTACAAATAAACAGAAGAAGAAGCAGAAGTGGTGGATAGCTTCATCTCCAACAATCTCAGGTAAGAATCCCAAAAAGTCGATGGCTTTATTTGGCTGTACACCCGAGAGGCCGGGGGCAAACTCATGTTAGAAAAGATGATGAGAGGTTCATCGTCGCTAATAGGATATGTGAGTGTTAGAGTTGACTCATAATTGATTGTTTTACTTTTTGTGTGACATTAATTAGATTTGAATGATCGGATGTTTGTAGTCAACTCATAACTAGTTTGTGTAATTTTTTATTGTGGCATTAACTGATATTATTATGGTCTAAACTTTATATGATGTTCTCGATGACCAAATTTCTTCCCCGTATTATATTCTTAGTTATGATCATAGTTTAAAGTCTTTGTTTGAATTAGGACACTGTTGTATAAAGGTATATATGTAATGTTGTATCTTTTCTTTTCTTCTCAACTTACAAACAAGGAAAATGAATTATGTTTTCCTCTCTCTTAAACACTCACAAATAAGAGAAAGGAAAATTGTATTACATTCTCTTCTCTTCATTTCATTTCTTTTCTCTTCTCTCAAAACTCGCAAACAGTCTATAAATGTGTTTTAACTATGAAAAATTATCATGAGCAATTTTAATAACAACGACAAAACATATATAATAACAACTTTTTGTTATTAAAATTGTTACCACAGAACTGTTTCAATTGAACTAATTACGATTGGACTAATAATAAATTTGAAAGCTCCTATAGTCCACCCAAAATAGATAAACAATTAAAACTGGTGCGTTGAGTGATAAGTATTTTGACTTGGACATGCACTCCAATTCTTCATAGACAACTTGGAAATGAGATAGCAAGGGCACCAACTTCCATATTGTAATTGTAATTATTATTATAATAATAATAATTACAGCACAAGATCCAACAAATTCCGAACAAAAATATTGGCTAGAGTGACCAAGTTCCAAACTTCAAAGGAGGTGAGTTTTCCCTATAACTAAATCTGAAAGACTTTAATCACAACTTGCTAAAAACCACGAGACAAGCAAAATATATACTTTTCCGTTTTAAGGATAACATGTCACACTGAAAAAAGAAAATTAAAATCTAATTGCACGCATGTAATGCTTCTCTAAAAAAGATATTCTGAATTGCAAAACTTTTTAGGTTGGAGCTACTTCCTCCGATACTGTATTCAAATAATGATGAATTGTGCTAAAATCTTGTAGTGGCGTTGCGGTAAACACTTTTAGCGACGATGGTAAAATTAACGTTAACGTTATCACTGAAATTGATTAGATGAAGTTTCACTAATCAGCTTTAGCGACAATATTTCCTCCTTGAGAGGAGATTGGATCAAAATTTTGTCTATTTGAAAGTGTCTGGCTTAAAATTAGTGGCCATTGCTATGCTTGGAGTTTTAGTTAGTTTCACTATATGCAATTCCAACAAAGTTTTTTTGGTGTAACATTTTTTTTAAGAGAAGTTGCACACAAAATGGAAATTTGGAGATGGTCGGGAGAAAAACAAGTTAAGTATGTCTCACGTCAAAACAATTTGCGTTTCAAGGTGATAGCATCACCTATCTCTGTAACTGAAGATTATTTTATCAGAAGTCGTATGACGTTGGCATTAAAAGTAATATTCCTATATTCAGTAGTTAGAATGAATATGGTGCGCGAAAGCTAGCATGTATACATTGAAGTACAAGGACAAAATGCGCGAAAGCAGCAATGATTCTAAAGTTGGAATTTTTTTTGTTGCCATAGGAATGTAGGAAAATATCTACAATTCTTTATATAGCGACAATTAGCTGTCGCTAAATATTTCTAATGACTTTTCTACTAACACTTATAACTATAATTTTTAGCAACACTTTTTTAGCGTCCCTAAATAAAAGTCAATAAAAATATTTAATGAAATTCAATTGTCGCTATATGAAGAGTTGTATGTAATTTCGGATAGCAGTCAAAAAAATTTCCTAAAGAAGCCCATCAAGCCCAGCTATAGCGACAAAGATAAGTTGATCGTGAGTTCAGCCCATTCCACTCCACCGGCCAATCCGAACTCCCCCCAAAAATGGACTCAATCTCAACATTTCCACCATCAGTTAACTGCTGACCGATTCCGCTGCCGCATAAAGCTCTTTACCACAGCATCCCAGATGGATGCCATGAATCGACACGACATTGAGAGGCTTCTGACCCCGTATTTCTTCAAGCAAAAAACTCCCTTCCTCTCTTTCTGGAAGTGATTGGTGCGTGCAATATTTTCCAGTACTACACATTTCACCATGTTGTTGAGTTCTCACGTATGAAACCAATGATGGATCGTCAAGGAAAGGAGTATCCCTCTACTAGCAGTGATGTCTATGAGCCCACTTTAGTCACCAATGGTGTGTGCAGGCCGAAAGAGCAGAAGATTTCATTTACTCGTCGTTTGATATGCAAGACGTGCTGATTAAGCTACCCAACTTTTTTGTTTTTCTGTTTGTTGCAGCAAGGCAACGAACCTCTTTGATCGAGTGGATCAACAGTGTGCTCCCGGATACAAGTCTGTCGATAAACGCTTCGGACGAGGAGTTGCGAGCGTTCTTGCTTGATGGCACCGTTTTGTGTCGGATTCTGAACAAGCTCAGACTTGGTTCAGTGACTGAGGTAGTTTGGACTTGGAATTTTCTCTTCTATGTTATTGTTATAGGTCGTAGCTGAAGATTGATCGTTTTTGGTGCAATATCTGTATTCCTATTGGACAGTGTGGCGCTTCCAATCGCTCCTCGGAGTCTCGCTCGGAAAACGTTAGCAAGTTTCTGGCTGCCATGGATCAAATAGGGCTGCCGAGGTTTCAACTCTTAGACCTAGAAAAGGTTATTTGTTCCTCCCAAACTTCAACTGTTAGACCTAAAGAGTTACCACTGGATTTTCCCCGTTTGACAATTTGTGAATGCTATAACAGATTTAGTACAAACAAATGTTGACTTCACTCACCGTTGTCACCCTAGCTTGACTTGTTACACGATGTACAAATTTTTTATTTCTGTTTGAGTTCAATTAGAATTTCACATAGTAATAATTTATTTTTAGGAATTCGCAAAAAGTCAAAGGGGAAAGTCCAATATAGCGGAGGTAGTATTACTAAGTTTACGTGAAAACCTGCTTGAATACCGGACAAATTTTTTTTAAATGTTTCGCTCTCATTGTCCAGGGATCTATGAAAATTGTCTTAGAGTGCCTGCTAACACTTAGGGAGCAATTTATGCCAAATGTTGGGGGATATAATCTTCACAACTCCAATTCAGTCAATAACTCTGAAAGCGATGCTAGTATGAAGTGGAAGCGTCTAGGAGAGCGCTTAGGAAATGGTGTTGGTTCTATACAAGAAACTTCTCCTCGAGCTTATCCTTCTGCGCCGTCGGGAGAAGAGAGGCGAAAAGGTGGATCAGACTCAAAATTTCAACGTGCTTTACGTAGCCCTGTTATGGCAGGTATGTTTGTTCTCTGTGTGTTTGGTCCAGGACTGTGTCTGTTTCTACAATTGGTTCCTTGATTTAATTTTGGGAAAAGCATGTTTTGAGCTTTTAGAGCCGATGGTAACTTGACATGGCAACTTTGGCTTGGCAGTCTTGGGTTTGATTCTTCCCGCTTGCATTTTTGTCCCCCTTTAATTATAG